>JAQZBX010011267.1:0-43011 GCA_029593785.1 Cabassous unicinctus | reverse complement strand
AAAAAAAAAAACACAAGAAACAAGGATGGTTACTTAAAAAAATTTTTTTAACTTAGTTTAATCGCTTGAATCTGCCTCAAAACCTGCAGATAGAACCCTGCAGGGTAATTGATTAGTGAACACAAGCAGGCTGAGAGGCTCCACAAGGGCCCAAGAAGGAACACTGTTCTTCCTTAGCTTTGTTTGACTGCTTGCTTTTGTGATTGTCTGGCTTTTCTTCATTTCTTTGTTTCTTGTTTTTCTTTCCTCTTTCCTACACTCCCCCTGCTTTTTCAATTACATGCTACTAGCTTGTCTCTTCTTTGTTGTGCTTCTTCTTCTGTGATTTCCCATTCTCTGTCTATATTGATTTTGTCTCCCAATGCTATCTCTTTTCCTTCCTTCATCTTTATACCTTTTGCTTTCTGTTGTGGTTCTTACATACCATCTTTTTTCATTACAGGAAATCAAGAAAAAATACTATTTATAATAGTAACTAAGAGAATCAAATACCTAGGAATAAATTTTATTAAAGATGTAAAGAACTTATATACAGAAAACTAGACAACACTGTTAAAGGAAATCAATGAAGACTTAAATAAATGGAAGAAAATTCCCTGTTCATGGATAGGAAGACTAAACATCATCAAGATGTCTATCCTACCCAAACTGATCTACAGATTTACTGCAATCCCAATAAAATTCAACACTGTATTTTTTAAGGAACTGGAAAAACTAACTACAAAATATATTTGGAAGGGTAAGAGGCCCCAAATCACCCAAGGCATATTGAAAAAGAAAAATGAAGTTGGAAGTATCACACTACCAGACTTTAAAACATACTACAAAACTACAGTGGACAAAACTGCATGGTATTGGCACAAGAATAGACATACTGACCAAAGGAATTGAATTGAAAGTTCTGATATAGATTCTCACATATACAGTCATCTTATATTTAACAAGGCTACCAAGCCCAATCAAGTGGGAGATAGAAGCTTCTTCAACAAATGGTGCTTGGAGAACTGGATATCCATATCCAAGAGTCAGAGAGGAACACCATCTCACACCTTATACAAAAATCAACTCGAGATAGATCAATGATCTCAATATAAGAGCCCAGACCATAAAGACCTTGGAAGATAATATAGGGAAGCATCTTCAGGACCTTATAATAAGAAATGGTTTCATGAACTTCACACCCAAAACATGAGCAGAAAAAGTAAAAAAAGCTAAATGGGATCTTCTCAAAATTAAAAGCTTCTTCACTTCAAAGGTCATTACCACAAAAATAAAGAGGCAGCCTAACCAATGGGAGAAAACTACAATGAGATTCCATGTTACACCCATTAAAATGGTGGCTATTTAAAAAAATAGCAGATTATAAGTGTTGGAGAGGACGTGGAGGAATGGGAACACTTATCCGCTGCTTGTGGCATTGTGGAATGGTCCAGCCACTGTGAAGGACATTTTAATGTTTCCTCAAAAAAGTAAATATAGATCTTCTGTATGATCCATCAATTGCACTACTGGGTATATACCCAAAAAAGTTGAAAGCAAAGACGTGAACAGATATATGCACAACAATGTTTATAGTGGTATTGTTCCCTATTGCCAAAAGTTGGAATCAACCCCAGTGCCCATCAACAGATGAATGGATAAATAAAGTGTGTTACATACATACAATGGAATATTATTCAGCAGTAAGAAGGAATAAAGTGCTAATACATGGAATAACACAGATGAATCTTGAAGATCTTATGTTTAGTGAAGCAAGGTAGGCATTGAAGGATGAACAGTACATGATCTCACTAACATGAATTAAGGAAATTTAGCAGTCTTGAGAACCATTTTCTGAAAGATAGGTTTACAAGAAAGAGAAAGTGAAGAGAAAGTTAAGAGCCATCACCCATATGGATGTAATCTATGGTAAAGTGATAGAGTGTAGTTGTGTATTGAAGGGATAGGACAGGTAGGTAGTGATATTATTGCATTTTGTGGTACAGGGTTAACAGGTGGTTAGATTGGGAAGGGTGGGTTAGTATACCAAGGATTCTGGGGGGAGAGACGGGAGAGGGACCAGGTAAATACTTGGGATTTTTGGGTATGAGGTTGAAAGTGCAGAGGTGGGAATGCTTTTATGGCAGTATGACAAGGAAATGTCATTGGCTTAGTGTGTTGGTTGGGGGGCCTTTGGGACAGGGCACATCTGGAGCAAATTTCCAGGGAGTGTGTGAGTGTTCATCCTGTCATAATGTGTTGCATCAGTGGGTGGAGACCACACAATGAATGGGAAGGAGATGGACTCCCATCTTTGGGAGGACTGATTCACCCAGAAACAGACAGGAGGACATCTCTTATGAGCAAGGACATTTCCTAATAGGGGAGGACAAACCAGCATGTCACGACCTCTTGTTGCATGTAACTACGAATCTTGTCATCCAATGAGTCAGTCTAGGAGGTCGTCATGGGCCCTGGTGGGGGGGATGGGGAGGGAGGAACAGAATAGAACAAACAGGGGGTATTTAGTGGTCAGTGGAAGTGTTTTTCATTACCTTACAGTGATGGACACAGGTCCTGGTAAATATCATCAAAATTTATAAAAGTGTACAGTCTAAAATGTAAAACATACTGTAAACCATTGACAAGGTTTAGTAGCTATGCTTCACTATCTGTATAATAGTTATAAAAGTGCCACCATCCACATACAAAAGGTTTTAGCATGAGGTGAGAAAAGGGAAGAGGTTGGGTATAACAGAGTCTCTTGTATTTACTGTGATCTAAAACATCTCTGAAAATTATATGAATAATTGGGAGACACTGAGGAATGAGAGGGGGATGGTGCTGCAGTACAGTCTGGACATATGATAGTGCAGTGATATAAGGAAAAATGAATAAAAAAATTTTTTTTAATTTTTCCCCATTTTTGAATATCCCAATCCTTTAATTTTATTTTATTCTTAGTGTTTTTAAAAAATTTCCATGTATTTTATCTCTTACATTTAAGCTTATCATTATTATTTCATTTTCCTATTAATTGTATTTCGTTATTATAAGGGCTTCATCTTTAAAGAAGCTTTGGATCACAGAAGGGTTACAATGGGGACCAGAGAAGATCATTGGTTAGGGGTGTCAGGAATGGGGGTTTAATGGGAGGAAGTTCACTTGTACATATATAAAAGCTATATAAAATTGTTCAATTGATCATGGTGTGGGGCATGGTCACAGTGGGTGGAGAATCACTCAATAAATGAGAGAATACTGAATTCCCATCCTTGAGAGCTCTGCCACATTCTCCAAGGGAGCAGCAATAGCCCCCAAGTGCAGGAGGAGTGTCTGGCTAAGGAGGATGATACACTGATAGGTCCTTGTTATTGATGCATAGCCTTACAAGTCTTTGCTCTTGAAATTGAAACTTAGCCTGTGTGACTTTGTTGTGACCTAAAATTTCTTTGAATAGAAAATGAAAAATAGTGAGACACTGGGGAATGAATGGGATAAGCTGACAGGGCACAGACTGGATACCAGATTTTGCAGTATTAAAAGGCACAATGTCAAAAATATATATATTTTTCATTTTTTAAGTATCCCAATCTTTTAATTTTATTTTAGTTTTAGTTTTTTTTTTTTAAGTTTTCATGTATTTTATCTTACATTTAAACTTATCATTGTTGTTTCATTTTCCTATTAATTGTGTTTTGCTATTGTATTGGCTTCATCTTTGAAGGGGATTTGGATCTTGGAAGTGTTGCAGCTGGCATAGGAGAGGATAGTTGGTGAAGGTTGCTGGGAATGGGGGTTCATGGGATGAGGTTCACCTGGGCATACATACAGGGTATATAAAGATGCTCAAGTGCTCACAGGACACTGTCACGGTGGGTGGAGAATCACCCAATAAATTAGAGAATACTGGGTTCCCATCCTGGGGAACTCTGCCACATTCTCCAAGGGAGCAGCGGCAGAACACCAAGTGCAGGGGAAGTATCTGGCAAAGGAGGATGATCCACTAAAGAGCCCCTGTTATTGATGAGTAGCCTTATGTCTTTGCTTTTGGGATTGAGTCTTAGCCTATTTATGTGGGGGGTCTGGGGGTTGCCTCCTGGGAGCCTTCTTGTTGCTTGGGTGTGGCCTCTCACTAAGCTGAACTCAGCATGTGAAAGCATTGCCTTCCTCCTGGTGTGGTACATGACTCCCAGGGATGGGCCTCCCTGGCATTGAGGGATTGCTGCCCAGTGCCAGCTGGTGATGCAGCTGGAAGCAGATCTCAAGTGGGATGGGGGGGAAAGGTAAGGACAAGTGAGTTCATGTGGCAGGGAGACTTCAAAATGAGTTGGGAGGTCATCCCAGAGGTAATGCTTACACACATCTCAGTAGAATCTCATAGACTTCCAAGGTGAATATCACCCCAAATAGAGGGGCTCTTGATGACTTTGGAGACACCCAGGTCCTATGTCAGGGTGGATAGCTCTGGAGTTTGGTGCCTTGCCAGTGGGCCCTACTTTGGAATTTGTGCTCCTGAGAGTGACAAGTTGGACTCAAATATGTCTTCCCTGCACATGGTTTATCTGTCCCTTCTATTCAAACCTATATGTGGTGCTGGAGTTTCTAGGTGTACATACAGAGACTGGAGTCTTTGGGCTATCCATGTGCCAGCTGGGCCTGGAATCTCGGTAGAGCTACAACTCCTACTCTACAGCTCAATGGACTCAGCCAGGACCCCTGGCGGGTAGATGATGATGGACAATGGCCATCCCAAGGACTGGAGAGAGCCTGCAGCTGCAGGCAGGATAATCCCATCCATCTTATCCATGAGATATAAGCCCCCTCTCAATTGGAGGTGAAGTGGACATCACCATCCCAGATTCCTCAGGATGAGGGTAAGAACTATGGACAAGAGTGGACCTACGGGTATCCTATTATAGACATATTGTGATTCAAGCAATTGAAGAAATTACAATATTAATGTGAGCCAGTGGCCACTGGTCAATATGGGGGCAGGGACAGGGAAAAGCAGTTGAAATACAGGGGCTTTTTTGGTACTTGGGACTTGTCCTGAGTGACATTGCAAAGACAGATATAGGCCATTTTATATCATCATATAACATGCAGAACTGTGTGGAAGAGAGTGTGTTCTACAATGTGATCTATGGTCTATGTTTAATGGCAAAGCCCCAGGATGTGTCTATCCATTGCAGGTGATATGCCACACTAATGAAGGATGTTTATGTGGAAGGTTGTGGGAAGCGGGAGAGATGGGGCATATGGGATTCCCTATATTTTTGTGTAACATTTATGTAATCTAAGTATGTTTTTAAAAAATAAAAAAATAATTAAAATAAAAATACCTGATCTCAACACATGTAATATATAATATTCAAGACAATGTGGGGTGAGCCTAAATATAGATAAAATAGAGTCCATGCAAATATTTTCAGTTGATTTCAACCAAGGTATTGAGGCAATTTAAAGAAGAATAAAATATTTTCAATAAATATTATTGGAACAATAGAAAACCGGTCTGGAAAATTATGAATCTCCACCCCTACTTCACACTATGTACAAATATTAATTTGAAATGGATCATTGACCTAAAAGATAAACTGAAGCTCTAAAACTTTTAGAAGAAATCATAGGACACAACATTCACAAAAACTTATTAAACATCATATAAAGAAAAAAAATTGGTATATTGGACTCCATCAATATTTAAGAACCCCTGCTCTTACAAAGACACTTTTAAGAAAATGAAATTCAATCCACAGAATGGGACATACTACATTTTATACATATATATAAAACAAAGGAATTGCATTCAGTGTATATGAAGAACTCTTACACCTCAGTAAGAAGACAACAATCTAATTTAAAAATGGGCAAATGATTTTGGACAATTCATATAAAGTATGAATAAGCAATAAACATATAGTGTAATAAGCACTAAAGGCTGACCTAATCATCAGGGAACTACAAATTAAATTGTGATGTTATCTTACCTTTGCATATCCATTAGAAGTGCTTTAATTAAAATATTGTCATGGCTGAAGTTTAGTGATTATGTTTGCTATAAGAATATTGAAAAACTGCAACTCATAAATTGCTGGTATGCATTTAAAATGGTATAACCATTTTGGAGAAAAGTTTGTCTCTTTCTTACAAAGTTACATATGCACTTACCATATAACCCAGAATATTAAAAAATATTCATACCAGCTTTATTCATAATGCCAAAAGTTATAAATACCCCATGTGCAAGTGCCCATTAATACATGATTTGATTGACAAATTATGGTACATACATACAATATTATATTACTCAACCATAGAAAGGTATAAACAACTGATCTAACCTATAGTTATACATAACAGATCAGTGGTTGCTAGGATGGGTTGAATTGACTGAAAAGAGCATGATGGAACTATCTGACATGACAGAAAATTTCTACTTGATGATGGAGGTGATTACATATGTGAATGCATTTGACAAAACTCATCTAAGTATACACTTAATGTCATGGTATTTGTGTATGTAATTATAACTCAGTAAAGTTGATTAAAATATGAATATAAAAATTGCAAATATTTACATGTATAAAAAACTAAATTATTCTTTAGAAAACAGTTTACAGGTTAGGCGCTTTTACAATAGTGATTTTTATTGCTCTTCACTATCACATGATAGTTATATTTTTAATTCTTTGTTGAGAAACTGAATCTCAGAAAGGTTAAGTGACTTGCCCATGGCTTATAGTTAACAGTTAATAATTAAGCCCTTGTATTTCAATGTTCTTTCTATAAGACCATAGTATTAGTTAGCCCATTGTCCCTTCTGCTATAATTCCAGATTGCTAAGCCAATTAAATTTACTCATCTTATTTTAATTATGATATTTATTATATATTAAAATAACTATAAAAGAATATGTAAAGTAAATAATATTGTCATTTCCTAAAATTGGCTGATTTCTTCAAGATTGGCATATTTTTGAAAGGGTGGATTTTCTAGAATCACAAGATTTCTATTATATCCTTCATCAGCACATTGAAATCACCACAAAGGATTACTAAAATTACTCAAGGGTAGAAAGTCAACACTTGTGTTACACACATAATTTAGATGAAGATCATCTTCTGATTTATAATTGCCAATGACAAAAATATCAGTATATTGTAACTATAGGGAAAAATATGTCACAAATAACTTGTCAGCTAAGACCTTCACATCTTGCCTGGGAAATTGGCATATGGTTTAAAAATGCCTTGGAAATAAAAATACAAAAAGATGGATTATTCACTAACTTGCACAAATATTAAGTGCGGATAATATTCATTTTCTTTTTAGTAGTAGTAGTAACGAGTTACAGGTTTTGAAATAATTTAAAAAAAATCTAGTATGCTGTAAACAAAGCTGTGCACATATACTTATTTTCCACTTTTTAAACTTACCTTCTAACAGAATAATCCAATTTGCTGCATATACTGCTTGAGAAGGGCAAAGATTGGCAACTGCTCCTGATTTGTTTAATCTTATTATATGACCTGACATACTCTTCTCAGACAAATAACAAAAATCCATATTGTGTGCGTTTACGAGCAAGAATCTGCAGCATGTGGAAAAGGCAAAATTGAAGTAAATAGGTTAGCTAAAGGCCTGGCCATCCACCAATTTTACATTTTTAAGGAGTTCATTGAGGGAGTAGCGGCAGCCTTTGTGGGCCAGGCTCAGGCATCTTAAACCCAGATCCTCCACCTGCTTGCCAGCGCTGGCCAAGGAGAGGGAGGACAGACCCCAGCTCCCAGAGACTCCACCCCGGGGCATGTGGAAGCTGAACAAGAGAGAAGTGCTTCTGGAGGACTCCAGGGAGGAGGAGGACAACCTGTGGGAAGGGAAGCAGCCGCCTTGTGTTTGGAAACTTTCTCCTGATGCTGTGGAAGCTGAGGATCTGTACATAGTTCATGAGATAATTTTTTCCCAACTGGATCAAATGAGCTCTTCATAAGGGGTAAAATTGTTTAATCTTAACAGATATTTCTTATAGTAGTTAAGTGCAGGTTCCCAACTCATGGAAAATGGAGTTATCTTTAAGCATTTAAATATGATTACTAGTGAAATTCTGCATAATCACACTTTAGTAGCATTGGTGCTTACCCTACTTTTTATTTTTTAAATCTAGAAATGGGTGGTTACTTTGAACAGTAGCCCTCTTAGATGTCATGGAGAGAACTTTTATGTGACCACTGAATTACCTGAATATAGCTAGTGGATGTCAATGATGAGCAATAATGTTGTTTCAGGATGGACTCTGTTGAAAACATTATGTTGATACTTTGTATGTTCTGCTTCCATGACTTCTACTGATGGCTAAAGTTCTTTTTCTATGTTTTTATTTGAAAACATTTGAAACCTACAGGACAGATGGAAGAATAGAGTGAACACCTACAACCCCATCACCTTTTGCCCTTTGTTAACACTGCCATATTTTTTTGAAATTGAAGTATTTATTTTTTCTTTGTCATTTCATTTTTTAATTATTTTTAAAAAAATTTAAAAAGATACTTACATTACATAAATGTTACAAAAAAAATATATGGATTCCCATAAGCTGTACCTCCCACACCTCCCACAACCTCCCAAGTAAACACCCTTCATTAATATGCACATTAATTTCAATTGATAAACACATCCTGGGGCTTTGCCATTAACCATGGATCATAGTTCACATTGTGGACCATAGCTCACATTGTAGACCACACTCTCTCCCACACAGTTCTGCATATTATACGATGATATAAAATGGCCTATATCTGTTATTGCAATGTCACTCAGGACAATTCCCAAGTCCTGAAAAAACTCCTGTATTACAACTGCTTTTCCCTCTCCCTGCCCCCAGAGACTCCAGTGGCCACTGGCTCTACATCAATGTTGTAATTTCTTCCATTGCTTGAATCACAATATGTCTATAGTAGAATATGAATAAGTCCACTCTAGTCCATAGCTCTTCCCCAATCCTCCTGATGAGTCTGGGATGGTGATGTCCACTCCACCTCCAATTGAGAGGGGGCTTATATCCCATGGGGAAGATGAATGGGATTATCCTTCCTGCAGCTGCAGGCTCTCTCCATTCCCTGGGATGGCCGTTGTCCATCATCATCTCTTTGTGAGTTGTCCTGGGTGAGTCCAATGAGCTGTAGAGTAAGAGTTGCTCCTCCATTGAGGTTCCAGGCATAGCTGGCAAATGGACATCCCAAAGACTCAAGTCTCTGGACTGACACATACAGATTCCAGCACAAAGTATGAGTTTGAATACAAGGGACAAACGAACCATGTGCAGGGAAGACATAGTTGAGTCCAACTCTGTCAATCTCAGGAGCACAAACTCCAAAGTAGGGCCCTCTGGCAAGGCACCAAACTCCTTAGCTTTCAGCCCTGGCATAGGACCTCGGTGTCTCCAGAGACCTCAGGCACCCCAACATTTGGGGTGATATCCACTTTGGAATTCTATGAGATCCTACTAAGATATGAATAAGCTTTATTTCTGGGATGAACTCCTGACTCATTTTGAAGTCTCTTAGCCATATAAACTCATTTGTCTTTACATTTTCCCCCTTTTATTCTAGTTTTTTTTCCAGTCGCATTACCACTTGGCGCTTGATAGCAATCCCTCGGTGCCAGGGAGGCTCATCCCCAGGAGTTATGTCCCATGCTGGGAGGAAGGTGATGCATTCATATGCTGAGTTTGGCTTAGAGAGAGTACACATTTGAGCAATAAAGAAGCTCTCAGGAGGCAACCCTTAGGCATTCCATAACAATAGGCTGAGTTTCAATTTCAAGAGCAAAGACTCATAAGGTTAGTCATCAATATCAAGGACACATCAGTGGATCATCCTCCTTCACCAATCACTTCTCCTGCACTTGGGGGACTGTTGCTGCTCCCTTAGAGAATGTGGCAGAGCTCTCCAGGATGGAAATTCAGTATTTTCTTATTTATTGAGTGATTCTCCACTCACTGTGACAATGCCCCATGAACATTTGAACATTTTTATATACCTTATATTTATGCTCAGGTGAACTTCCTCCCATGCATCTCCATACCTGACACCCCCCACAAACATTGTCAATGGTTTACACTATGGTTTGCATTTTAGACCATACACTTTTATAAATTTTGATGATCTTTCATTTTAAGAGTCATTTGCACCCTATTTCTAACTGGTTTTATAATATTTTATTAGGGTATCTATAGTTTAATGCATAGAAAAAAATTGCTATAGAAAAAAATAGAGGAAATTTTAATTAATTGTGATAGTTTTGTCAAACTCATAATTTAGGAAATTCCTAAAAAAGGACTGTTCTTTCTTCCAAAGCTAAATTCTCTTAGAATTAAATTTTAAAATTTATGATACTCTGCCATAAAACTTCTGCTACACAATTTTATTTTAAGTTTCAGAGAAGTAGGAATTAATACATGAGTAGGATTCAATTTGCTTTTGTATTGGTTAGACTTCAATTCTGTTTCATTTTCAGTCTGTCAGATCCCGTCCCCCTCAAAAAAATCAATTAGCAGATTTGCTTTTAAACATGCAGCTTGACCATACACTTTGCCTTATTTTAGAAAGAAAGTTTGTAATTCTATGTTTTGTGTTTAACTTCCATGAAAATCAGTACAAACAACTATAATTTCTATTGCCTCGTGTTACTTTTTAAAATTAAAAAACATCTTAATGTTAGTTCTAAATGCTTGAACTGTGAGGCATTGAAAATCATAACTTAGATTTAAGGGCCATTTTAAACAATTACTAAAATAACTTTTCCATTGTAAAAATGCAAATTTCTCTACTCTTCTAAAAAAAAAGAAGTTTATTGAATAATTACATCTCAAAAATGAAATAAGAAAGAGTAGAAATATTGGTGTGCTCTAATGGTATAGCACGGATGAATAGAAAATTCTAGAACATATATCTGTGGATGCTTATTGTCCTAGCAAAGTTTTTTACCTTATCCATGTCTCCAAACCATACAAACAAAAGATGTCAAATAATCTATGTCATTATATCAATGTATATATTTTAACCCAAACAACAGAGATGATGCCATGTTTCATATTGGCCTGAGAAAACCCAGTAAAATGACATCATTTTTAGACCCCGGCCAGTAGTAGGCTATTCATGAACTGCTGAGAAAGTCTCCCATGGTCCTTTGTTCTGGACCATGTTCCTTACATAGCAGATGAGGAGGCCACATGGGGGTTTCTAGGAGAGAAACACAAGCTCATGATCATGCTCGTGGGTGCTAGAAAAAGGCCTCAGAAAACACGTGGTCCTGAAAATGGCATATTTTGCTTCTGACCCATCCCAAACTTGCCTCACTCTCTTTGTGGTGGAATCAAGAATTTCATAGCCAACCATCATCAGAACTCAGCAAGGATCTCTGACAATGATTGTTATTAACAATTGTGTAGCACACTTCTTCATCACCATTGCCATCTTTGTTTTCTAGCCAAGCAGAAGGAGAAGATAAATCAAAGATCCGGGATCATTGTATAGATAGAACTGAAGTGCCCTGTCCCTGCTTCTTTCTCTGGCTTGGCCCACTGTATGTCCCTTTTGCACCTCAGGTATATAAAATCTCTCACTCCAGGTCCTGCCATCTTTAAGACTTCATTTTACCACCATTTTCTGTGTTTCATGCTAATACATATTCTACTTATATGACTCCCCCCCCAAAAAAAGAGGGAAGAAACACACTATTATTTCACTGACTACCTGGAGAAGAGAAATCATTCCTTCTCTCTCTCTCTGTCTATATAAAATATATATATTTTAGGAAGGTACCAGGGATTGAAAATCTAGACTTCATACATGGGAAACAAGCACTCAACCACTGAGTTACACCTGTGCCCATAACTCATACACTTTAGATCACACATGTTGATTAACAATATATGCAACCATCAGGCCTTAAGTAATTAGTGAAGTCATATAAAAATAAATTTTCAGAAGATAATACATGACTATTACAATTTAGAGATTAAATAGTTTTTCAACTCCATAGGCAAAGAAAAAAAAATTAAAATATTAAAATGGTACACACTAATAAGAATACATTTTTACATGTAGTTGATTTCCTCTATATTTGTAAATATAAATGTTAATTCCCACACATGATAATTGGAAAGCAATGAGCAAATGTAAAATGAATTGATGTTTTAAAGGTGATAGACTTGAGGGTATATTTAATTTTATTTCACTTGTTTTTGTGTTAATTTAGAAAATTGAAATGAGACTTCAGCACAACTGAGACCACAGCATTGAGCACCTTGTAGATATCTGATTTAGTTAAGGCACTTTTTAAGTTGGGATTTCCTTCCATTACTGCATAAAAATTACCAAGTATATTATTTCAAATGTGAGAGATTTCTATAAGTCCATTCAGGAACTGCAAATAAAGAAAGACTATAGCTACTCTTAGAGGAAATCATCTTTTTACTAACATTTATTTTTAAAATAAAAATAAATTTTAAAATTACCTGAGAAACAGTGGATGAAAATCTTGACTTGGAAGATGGGGAATGAAAAAAGGAAGCAACCTAAGACTTTGGGCCATCACATTTAGGAGGGAAAGGTAAAAAGAATAGAAAATAGAAATGAAACTTCCAGGAGTCCCTGAACATCTCCCTCCCTGGCATGTCCATGTTATAATGGAGGTGCCCAAAGATGACCACAACAGCAAGGAAGAACATGTGTTCTGAGGCAACATGGACATTACTTCCACTGTGTAAATGAACCCATACCAAGTCTGGGAATAAAGTAGATTTTGGAACTAGGTAATAAAATTTTATCAACAGTTGTAGTATGGACAATAAAGTCTGGCAAGTGTAAAAGGAGAATAGTGACAGCTGGAAATTTAAGAGATATTTGCTATAAAAGTATCACAGAAAAAACATTTGACATTTCACGATGAGCAATCACCATAGAGATAGGTACAAAAAAAAGAGTTACTAATTATTTTAAATTATCTACCAATATATAGACTCAAGTTTATTAAACCCATGAAGACTAAAGCAATTTACAGGTTCATGTTAACTGCTTTTGATAGGTTGATTTAATTGCTGTTTTTTCTCATTTTTAATTAGAGAATTTTAGGCCTATTGAAAAATGATGCAGAACTAGCACAGAGTTATCATATACTCCTCCCACACACAGCATTCCCTATTATTAAAATTGTGTATTAGTGTGGTAACTTTGTTATATGCTGAAAAGTACTATAATAATTACACTATTAAATATAGTCCATAGGTTACATTAGAGTTCACCCTTTATGATGTACAGTTTTATCCTTTTATTTTAAATTTTATTTAGAGAAATATATCATGATATTTATTCCTCTAAAGACTAATGAAATTTGAACAACTTTGCATGTGCTTGCCAGTCATTTTATATCTTTGTTAGAGTAATGTCTATTCTGGACTCTTGAGCACTTTTTAATGGGATGTATATCATTTTTCTGTTGGGATGAATGTATTCTTTATGCATTCTGGTTACTAGACAGTTAAAGATATAGATATATAATTTGAAAATATAATCTTTCATCTTTGTATATTGTGTATTTACATTCTTGATGGTGTCCTTTGAAGAAAAAAAGTTTAATTTTGAGTAAATACAGTTTATTTAATTTTAAAAATTTAATTTTTTTTTGTTTCTGTAATATCTAAGAATTCATTTCAAAATCCAAATAGTAAAGATTTAACATTGAGTTGCTCTGAGACTAATTTATAAATTTCCTACACAAGGAAGACTTTAAGGAGACTTAAATCTTCTGGCTGTTCATATACTGGATAAACCCTCAATCTCAGCATAGTTGCAGTCCACACCTACTCTCCAGGTCATCAGCACGAACAAGGACAACTAGCAAAAGGATGATGATGGACAAGGCCCATCCCCCAAAAAACAGAATCTACAGCTGCAAGCAAGAGTGCCATCTATCTGCCCCATAGGATCTAAGCCTCTTCTCATTTGGAAGGAGAGTGGGTATCAGCATCCTAAAATCCTCAAGATTGAGGAATGAGCAAACATAAGTTGGGAATTCAACTAAAGGCTAAAATAAACTTATTTTTCATCTAGCAATGGAAGAACTTGTAACATTGATATAAAGGCAGTGGTAACCATAGGTTCTGAGGGAAGTGAGAGTGAAGAATAGATGTAACATGGAGTAATTTAAGGACATTGAAATTGTTCTACAGGATATTGCAATGATGGATACAAGTCATTATACATTTTGTCAAAATGTATAAAATTGGGCAATGCAAAGTGTAAACCATAATGTAAAGTAGAGACTATGGTTAGTAGCAATGCTTTTAATGTGTTCATCAATTGTAACAAATGTACCACACTATTGAAAGATGTTGTTTATGGGTGCAAGTGTGGGAGGGGAAAGGGGTGGAGTATATGAGGATCCCCTATATTTTTGTTGTAACATTTATGCAATCTACTTATTGAAAATAAATTAAAAAATGCTAAAAATCCCCATATTTAATCCCGATGATTTTTCTGAGACTTGTAGAGTTTAAGCTCTTACACTGAGGTTTTTGGTCCTCTTTGAGTATAGTTTTCTAAATAGTATATGTTGGGCGTTCAATTAGATTATTTTTCCTGAGAATATTCATTTGTACAAGCACCATTTATTGAAGAGATTATTCTTTCCCGATTGAATGAACTTTTCACCATATCAAAATTAATTGGACATATATGTTTGGGTTTAGCTCTGAACTCTCAATTTTAATCCTTTATTCTATATTTAATGTCTACCTTTATGCCAGTCCCTTCTTGTATTGATTACTTGCTGCTATGTAAAATATTTTTTTACTTAATTGATATATATCATTCATACATGAACATAAATGAACAATAAGTGTACAGTAAAATTTGTGAAATTACAAAGCAAACATGCAAAATAAAAAAAAGTCAGAATTAGAGAGGTCTACACAGAATATTAATTATGACAAATATCCCTGCTCATAAGAAGAAAATTGACTGATTTTGAAATCTACGACCTAAGAAACTTGATGGTGATTCTTATCATGATCTTACAGTATATTAAACAATTTTTAAAAACAAAATTAAGTATTCCCAATAAATTCACAAATAAAAGCCACATTCAGTAATCTTATTTCAAATATGGGATGCTAGATATTTTCATATATTCCTATATATTTATAAATAATCATATTTCATTATTTAAATAACAAATATACATTGATTTAATATATTTTCATATCAAGTTTGTTGCCTGAATACTTTTTAAAGAGTGGAGACAATGCTTTGGAGAGCTAAGTGTCACTATAGAGGACATGAGGAATTCAGGAATTATTAAGTGAAGTGATTGCACCTAATATTGTTGAAGATATTAAAACATTTAGGATCAGATTAAGCCTCAAATTAACAATGTGGAACCTGCCATAACTATGTTAATCACCAGTCAAATTAGCTTCCTAAGTAAGTCTCTTAATGAAAGCTAGGGCATGGGCTAAAAAAGGGCAGAAGCATTAGAGTCAGAAAGGAAATATCTGAAAGAAAGCCTGAGGACTGTAATTACTCTAAATCCCAACCTCCAGCAAATCCCTCTTGTCAGATGAGGCACTCCCTCTGGGCCTGAAGGATGAGGCTCTTCTCTCCTTCCTGGAAATCCCTGAAGAAGTAATCTTGTAAAGGAAAGACAGCTATTATGTCTTACCAGGATGACCTCATTATATTCATTTTGAAAAGGAGAATTAGATCCAAGTAAGTCCTTTTAAGAGGGTTGGTTACAACAGAAAGGGAATATTTACACTAAAAAACTTACTAATTGCCCAAATCAAGCAAAGAGAAAAGTGAATTCACATTGTGTGGTTATTGAATGGGCTCTGTGGTTCCTAGACTGTGGAAGGAAGCACTTAGATGGGACTGAATGTCTTGATATTGGTTCATTTATCAGAGTCTGATCCTTACATGCCAGTGCACAGAGCGGGAAATATTCCTTACACTGGGATAATTGTCTGGAAAATGGCCTTAGTCATGGTTATATCAAAAGGCATTAATGTTCCATGTTGCATTCATTTCCTATTTCTACTGCAGCAAATCACCATACACTTAGTGAATTAAAATGACACAAATTTATTTTATTAATATTCTGAGTATCAGGTTCATTGTATAAGGGTCAATAAGTCTCCTGGCATATATCTGCTTGTGGTGGAATAAGAAATTTAGATTTTTTTGTATCAACCAGCAAAATAAATTTTTATAAAATAATATATTGTTGACGTTCAGGAACTTGGTCCATGAAAACGGTGCCGCGGTTGAGAAAAAAATGAGACAAAGAGAAGAGATAAGAAATAACCAGGGTCAGGGGACCCTCTGTCCTCAAAGGGAGGAGAGTGCCACTGCATAAAAAAATGTGCCTTTTATTTAGCTTTAGAACAAAGAAAATACGTGTGCGCATGTGCAAAGGCAGTAGATACATGACAATTTACACTTTACTGAAGTCAGCAAGTTTTAAGGGTTAATGGCTCAGTCCTCTTTACATTCCTGCACATAGCAGACCTTGTAAATCTGTATCTAACACATACATCTTACTCTCTTTGAAGCTCAGGATGTCTGCCCACCGACTTCTCTCAGATCTTATCTCAGTGTCTTGAGACAAAAGGTGCCTGTCTCCTACATTGCAAGGCAGCCTGCTTTCTGTCAGTTGTCATGGCCTTTATTTGAACTCCATTAATATATATATTAATGAAATTGATATTTTATTACTAAGGTTTATTTTGTCAGGAAATCTAATTATCTTATTAGATTTATTTGGTTAATATTTGTTATATAATTTCATTTCCTTTTATATTATTAATTTTCTATAACTCTCTGCATTAGATTCATCTTCTTGAATGGCATACAATTAGATTTGTTTAATTAGGCTTATCAATATTTTCTAAGAGTGTATTTTATTCAATTTACACTTATAAATAATGAAATGATTTGTTTGTATCTAGAATTATATTTTATTATTTATAGATAAATAGTTCATATTAACTATAGCAACCATGATGAATAGTTGACTATAAATGTTACAGATCAATTTTACAATAAAGCTCCTACATATATCAATTTTAGTCTACTAAAACTTGTGTAATATATTAGAAATATTATCTACCTAAAATGTTGCTGGCATCTGTATCTACAAATAAATTGTTTTTCAATTTTCTGTCATGTTTTTTTATACATCAGCAGAATACTTTTTAAAATTTTGTTACATTTTACCTCTATGTAACTTGCAGATGATATTTTATTTGTTGTTTACTTTAGGTTGTTGGAAACTGCTTAGAATAAATAATAAGAAAATGGTTAAGAATATGTTTAAGCAAAATATGTGACTAGAAAAAAGAATGTTATAAATTTCTTAGAAGAAACTTGATATTTTAAAATCTAAACATATTTCAGGGTAAATTATCAGAAGATGGGAAGGATTTTTGAAATATATAAACAAGAATAAACATTTAATATCAAATTACACCCTAAAATGAATTTATCAAGTATCCATTTCTAATTACATACTAATAATTTTGCATTCCCATGTTTTCTTTTCTTACTTTTAAATGAGCTTTAGATTACATAAATGTTACATAAAAAATATAGGGGATTCCCATATACCCCACTTCTCCCCCTCCCGTAATTTCCTCCATTAATAATTTCTTTCATTAGTGTAGGACATTTGTTATAATTGATGAAAACATATTGAAGCATAGTGACTAACAATGATCTATAGTTTACATTATGGTTTACACTTTGCACTTCACAATTTTATGGTGCAGTGCAAAGTGGAATTAAACATTTTTATAAAATGTATAACAGCTTGTATCCATCATTTCAATATCATGCAGAACAATTCCCAATATTCCCAAAATGCCCCATGTTACACCATTTTTTTTCTCTCCCTCCCCTCAGAACCTCTGGTGACCACTATCTTTATATCAATGTTACATGTTCTTCCATTACTAGAATAATAAGTCTTGTTTGGCCCATATTTGCATCTCCATCTTATGTATGTTCACTCCTTGATGTTGAGGACTTTGGAATGGTGATGCCCACTCTGCTTCCCTTGAGAAGGGGCTTAGATCCCATGGGGCAGATGGATGGCACTGTCTTTTTTGCAGATAAATAAGGTCTCTGTATTTTGTGATGGACTTTGTCTGTCATCATCTTTTTATTAGTTGTCCTGGATGAGTCTGATGAATTTGAGAATAGGTATTGGCTGCATCTCTACTGATATTCAGGGCTCAACTAGCATATGAAGAGCTGGAAGATATAAGTCTCTGGGGCTTATATTTAATGGGTATAATGCTAATCATTGATTCAAATAAAAGGGGCAGAAGAACCATGCATAAGAAAATTATAAAAGAATCTATTTCTGATACATTGAGGACATAGGTTATCATATATTCCAAGGTAAGGCCCACCAATGGGGTGCTGATTTTCTGGGGTTGTCTGCCCTGCCTAAAGTGTCTAGATGTCTCTAGAGCCCTCAGGAGCACCCCTGCTTGAGGCACTGTTAACTGTGGCAATCAATGAAAGCCTCCTAAATTGTACTTATGCATAACCACTGGAATGACCTCCTAACTCACTTGGAAATTTCTTAACCATAAAAACTCATTTGTATTTAATATTTTCCCCTTTTGTTTTACATCTTTTCCCAAATGTATAGCTTGTTGGTGCTGAGTAATAATCCCTTATTTCCAGAGAGACTCATCCCTGGGAGTCATGTACCATATCGACAGGAAGGTAGTGAATTTATATGCTGAGTTTGGCTTAGAGAGAGGCCATATTTGAGCACCAAGAATTTTCAGGAGGTAATTACTAGGCTAAGTATTACTCAGCATGTATTACTAGGCTAAGTTTTCAATTTCATAAGAACAGGTTCATAAGTACAAACATCAATATCAAGGGCCTGGTGTGTTGGTCTGTCCTCCTTTGTTAGACATTGACCATGTACACTAGATATTCATGCCACTCTATTAGAGAATGTAGCTTTATTCCCCAGGATAGGAATACAATATTCCATGAGTTTTTCTGTGTGTGTCCACCTGCTGAGACAACAGACCATGACCCTATAAACACATTCATATTCCATAGAGGTGTGTCCCAGGTGCCCCCTCCCCACACATCCCCTCACCACTGATACTTCACATGGGCAGTCATACTCTGCCACAGCTACAACCTTTCTGCAATCCAAAGCTCTCCCAAAACAAAGCCAACAAAAATAATAGTAATAACAAAATTATAATATTTTAAAAGAAATAAAAATTGAAAAATTGAAAAATTAAAATATAATTTTTTTGGCATTGTACCTCTCATCACCATAAGCTCTATTAACTTTTAGGTATACTGACAATTTTTTCTTTATATTCCCTCAGTGTCTAATTTTTTTCACTTTATTTTCCAAAAAGTTTAAGTTACAGAAATGTCACATTGAAACTACAGTCCATAGTTCATCGTAATTCTTCAATATGTGTTCATCAGTTGTAATAAATGTACAACACTAATGAAAGATGTTGTTAATGGGGTAAATTTTGGGAGGAGGAGGGGGAAGGGGTGGGTTACATAGGAATACTCTCTATTTTTGATGTATCACTTCTGTAATCTAAAGCTTCTTTAAAAATAAAAAAAAAGAAAAAGAAAAAAAAAAGAAAATATAGGGGATTCCCATATTCCCTTTCCCCCTCCCCCATATCCATCCCAGCCAATAATATCCTACAGGAGTTTGGTTCATTTGATAAAATTAATAAACAAATATTGAAGCATTGCTACTAACCACAGTCAGTGGTTTACACTATGGTTTACCATTTGCACCCTGTACTTTTATAGGTTCTGAAAAATTGTATAATGTTTGCATGAGGAAAATGACAACAAAATATGTGGATTGCATAGTCATAGACAGTAAACATACTAAGACCATGGCTGAGAATTCCCACTGCTGGTTCCTGTTCTGAGGGCGTCTAAGATGTTCATGCTGCTATTGCTTGAACAGGGAATTTAAAGCCCTGAATTCATCCTTTTATTCCTCCACATTCTCTAGCACATTAGTAGCACCAAGCCAATCTCACTGCACTTGTGAATTTCACACAAATGAAATACCTGGTCAACAGAAACTTTCCTCTTATCAGTATTTTATTAGGAGTATCCAATAGTGATATTTTGCATAGCTCTATTCATACATCATATCATGAACTGTTTGAGTCTTCTTTACCACTGAAAAAAGAGTTGTTTTAATTTGAATAGGTTAAGAACCAGTTCCAACAGTCCCAGGACTAATATAAGAAAACCACCTATAGTTTAAGTCCCTCTACTGATAACAAAATCTGTACTAGTCACAGTTCTCTAGAGAAATAAAAGCAACAACATATATTTATGTGTATGAATGTGTTTGTATATATGTAGGCAGGTATTTGTGTTTGTGAATATATACACACATATATGATTTATTATATCTATGATTTCTTATAAAGAATTAGCTCATGAGATTTTGAGCGCGGCAAGTATGAATCTAAAGGGCAGGCAGGAGAATGGAAATCCATGTAATAGTGATAGTGATGTCTTAAGTATGAATTCCTTAATTTGCAAACTCTGGACAGAGTGGGAGGTGCAGTCTTGAGACAGAATTTCATCCTTCTGGAACCCTCAGTTTTATGCATTTAATCTATCCAACCAACTCGATAAGGTACACCTACATTATCCAGAGTTATCTGCTTTGCTTAAAGTCAGCCAACTGTAGATTTCAATCCCTTATTAAAATATCTTCACAGCAACATCTATGCCATTGTGTGACATAAAAACTGGGTACTAAAACACAGTCAAGATGATATGTAAAAATTACCATCATATCAATCTGATGGTTGCAGTTGGTTATCTCTAATGCTGGTGAATGTAGCTATATGTAAATTTAAATGCTTTGTATCAAACAGCTTTGGAGGTCACCCCTGTCCTGAGAAATTTCCAAGATGGAGCAAGCAAAGGCTGGCACTTGAGTCAGGTCTACTGCAAACCATCAGTCACATCAAAAAACAGTTCCAGAACATAATAATAATGTGTTTTATATGAATAGAATTTCTGAAATGCTCTCTGCATAGGAAAATTGAATAAACCAGCTTCAAGACCTTGATTTTGTGAAGCTAACAAGGGAAATTTTGGCTATCTTTAGGTTAAGAATATATAATGCTCAAGAATGAGATATTGATGGGAGGCAAGATGGCATCAGTTTAGGAGGGCACATGTTGACTTGCTCTCTGATGGCAGATTGGGGACAAGGTCCTGCCTGGGGATCTGTGATATAGGTGCACAGAGTGAGAAGCTTGGGACGTATCTGGAGGCAGCTCAATGGCGAGAATTGCTCGGTAGAGATTCATGAGTTTTAACCTGGCCAGTGGAGGTTAACACAGATGGTTGAGCCCCACCCTCAGGGAAAATGGCTGGTTTGAGCTGTAACACCGTGCCAGCAACCCGGTGAGAGGGAACATTCTCCGAGAGAGGGAGGGTTCTGGTGAAGATTTGAGAAGTGTTTCCTTTCTGTGGATTTGGCTTCCTGGAACTCCTTGCAGCTTTGGAGAATAAAATAAAATAGCTGGCTTGAATCAGCACTAAGAAGAGGGGAGTGGTGAATCTGCTGAGGAAATGATTTACCTAGCTGCCCAGGGATACACCCTAACTATGGCCAGCAAGCCGGGGGAGGGAGCATTCTCTGAGAGTGGGAGGTTTCTGGTCGAAGGTGGAGAGGGGTTTCTTTTCTGTGGATTTAGCTGCCTGGACACCCTCATAGCTTTGGGGAGCAGATAAGCAGGCTTGAAGCAGTGCCAAGCTGAGGGGAGAGACGAATCTACTGAGGAAGCCCAATTTACCCAGCAGCCTGGTAATGCTGAGGCTTGGCTCCAGAGGGGGCAGAGTCAGCCAATTTTATCATTCTGCACAGTAAAAGATCAGAGCTTCAGATCCCCTGGGGAGGCCAGGAAGTGGGAAGTGCTTGATTAGTTTCCACGAGCCGAGGTAGGGTCCCCTTGTTGAAGGGGGTGGTCTAGAGGAGGACTTCTCTTGGGTCCTTTATATTGCCCCCCCCCCCAAAAAAAGACAGTCATTTTAAAAAAATAAAAAATGAATTTTTTAAAAAAAATTATTTTAATAGCTAAAATCTCCCTCAAAACCTGCAGATGGAACCTTGCAGGGCAAATGAATGATAAAACACAAGCAGGCTGAGAGGTTCCACAAAGGCCCAAGAAGGAACACTGTTCTTCCTTAGATGTGTTTCACTCCTTGCTTGTGTGGTTGTTTGGTTTTTCTCTGTTTATTTGTTGTCTCTTGCTTTTCTTTCCTCTTTCCAACCCCCTTCTTTTTTCTTTATTCTTTTTTTAAATTAGGTGCTGCTAGCATGTCTCTTCTTTGCTGTGCTTCTTCTTCAGTGTTTTCCCATTTTCTGTCTATATTGATTTTGTCTCCCAAACTATCGCTATTCCTTCCTTCATCTTTCTGCCTTCTGCTTTCTGTTTTGGTTCTTACATACCATGGTTTTTCATTAGGCCACAACGTAAGGGTGTCAATTTCTATCTATTTCTTCTTTTTTTAATTAATATTAACTTTTTCTTTTCAGCCCTTTCTTTACTCTTTCCCTCCCACCTCATCATTCTTGCCATCTAAATCATTATATATAGATTCCTCTATTTGGATTCCAAGTACATTGAAGGTACTCCACTTTTTTTCATGAGCTAAATATTCATTTCACTAAGTCTTATACAGCCCCTCTTCTAACTTATATCAATATTCCTACTATCTTTCTTACTTTCTCACATCTTTCGATTCCTCTGCCCCTAATGTTTTGCATTGAAGGGAACATAGAAAGAAGCAAAGAAATAAAATCAGAAGAAAAAGTGTCAAAGAGAAAACTTAACACAAACACAGAACCACCAGCTAAATAAAACTCTAGAGCAAAGAGAGAAACTAATCAACTGAGAAAACCCATCAAGATAAAATGATTACTAGAGGGCCACAAAAAATTACAAACCACAATGAGAAGCAAGAAGACATGGACCAGTCCAGTGAACAAGCTAAAAACCAGGAAGAGATGCAGGACATTGAGCAATGAATCGAAGCTTTCCAAACAAATATCATGGACCAACTAAATGAAGGGAAGGAAGAGATTAAAGATATTAAGAAGACACTGGGAGAATATGCTGAAGAAATTGAAAACATACAAAAAAGATAACGGATATGATGGTGATCAATGGCACAATCCAAGAAATAAAAAAGACACTGGATTCACATAACAGCAGATTTGAACAGGCAGAAGAAAAAATTAGTGATGTGGAAGACAATACATCTGAAATGAAACAGATAGTAGAACAGATACATAAAAAGATAGAAAAAATACAGCAGGGACTCAGGGATTTAACTGACAACAAAAAACACACAAACATATGAATTATAGGTATCCCAGATGGAGAAGAGAAGGGAAAGGGAACAAAAGGAATGTTGAAGGAAATAATGGATGAAAACTTCTCAACACTATTGAGAGGGATGGATGTGAAGATCCAGGAAGCACAGTGCCACCCAAACAGTATAAATCCCAACAGGCTAACTCCAAGACATATACTTGTCAAAATGTCCAATGCTCAAGACAAGAGAAAATACTGAAGGCAGCAAGAGAAATGAGAACCATCACATATAAGGGAAGAACAATAAAATTAAGTGCTGATTTCTCATCTGAAACCATGGAGGCAAGAAGACAGTGGCATGACATAGTCAGAGTAATAAAAGAAAAAACTTTGAGCCACAGATTCTCTATTCAGCAAAACTGGCATTCAAAAATGATGGGGACTTCAAAATATTCACAAATAAACAGAAATTAAGAGTATGCCAATAAGAAACCTGCACTTTAAGAAATACTAAAGGAAGTTCTACAAGTTGAAATGTAAAAACAAGGGACAGAGAGTTGGAGGAGAATTTAAAAACAACTAAAGGGCACAAACAGAAACAAAACAGCATATGAAATACATTAACCCAAAGAAAATATGGCTGAAGTAAGAAATTTGTTGTGAGTAATAACACTGAATGTTAATGGATTAAATTCACTACACAAGAGACACAGATTGGCAAAATGGATAAGGAAATATGATCCATCTATATGCTGTCTACAAGAAAACCACCTTCAACCCAGGGATTCAAGGAGGCTGAAAGTGAATGGCTGGAAAACAATTTTACAAGCTAACATAACCAAACAAGGGCAGGATTAGCTATTCTATTATCAGACAAAGTAGACTTTAAATGCAAAGCTACTGTAAGAGACAAAAATGGGCACTATATATTAGTAAAAGGGGTAATCTCTCAAGAAGAGAGAACAATTATAAACATTTCTGCACCTAATCTGGGTGCCTCAAAATACGTGAGGCAAACTCTGGAAAAACTAAGTGGAGAAATTATTGCCTCTACAATTATAGTGGGGGACTATAATACACCATTATCATCATTAGACAGAGCATCTAGACAGAGAATCAGTAAAGAAACAAAGACACTGAAAAATACATTAGAAGACCTGGACTTAATAGACATATACAGAACACTACACCCCAATACTACAGGATTTACATTCTTCTTGAAGGCACATGGATCATACTCCAAGATAGACTACATGCTAGGCCACAGAACAGCTCTCAATGAATTCAGAAAGATTGAGATTATGCAAAGTAATTTCTCTGACCACAATGGAATGAAATTGGAATTACTAAGGGCCAGAGAAACAGATTAGGCACAAAGATATGGAAGTGAAACAACACACACTTAAACAAACAGTGGCTCAAGGAGGAAATCTCTAGAGAAATTAGAAACTACCTTGAAACTAATGAAAATGACAACACAACATATCAAAATGTATTGGACAAAATGAAAGCTGTCCTGAGAGGGAAGTTCATAGCCATAAATACATATATTAAAAAATAAGAAAGAACTAAAATTGAAGACCTAAATGCACACTTGGAGGAATTGGAAAAACAACAACAAACAACCTAAAGGAAGTAGAAAGAAGGAAATAACAAAGATTAGAGCAGAACTAAATGAAATAGAGAATAAGAAAGCAATAGAAAAAATGAACAAAACCAAAAGGTGGTTCTACAAGAAGATCAATAAAATTGACAAACGCTTAACCAGAGTATCAAAGAAAAAGAGAAAACAGATGCAAATACACAAAATAATGAATGAGCAAGGGAATATCACTACTGACCCTACAGAAATCAAAAGTATCATAAGAGGATATTTTGGAAAATTGTATGTCAACAAGAATGATAATTTTGAAGAAATGGTCAAGTTTCTAGAAACTCACAAACAGCCTGCATTGATGAAAGAAGAAAATGATGAATGCAATAGTCCAATTACAACCAAAGAAATAGACTCAGTCATCAAAAACCTCTCAACTAAGAAGAGCCCAAAACCAGATGGCTACACAGCTGAATACTACCAAACATTCCAGAAAGAGGTAACATCAATTCTGCTTAAGCCCTTCCAAAAAATAGAAGTAGAAGGAACACTGCAGAACTCATTCTACAAAGCAAATATTACCCTAATACCAAAACCAAACAAAGATACCACAAGAAAGGAAAACTAAAGACCAATTTCTCTAATGAACCTAGATGCTAAAATCCTCAACAAAATACATACTAATCACATTCAACAACGTATCAAAAGGATTATACACCATGACCAAGTGGGTTTCATCCCGGGTATGCAAGGATGGTTCAATATAAGAAATTCAATCAATGTAATAAACCACATAAACAGATTGAAAGAAAAAAATCCCATGATCATCTCTATAGATGCAGAAAAAGCATTTAACAAAATACAGCAGTCTGTAATAAAACACTGCAAAAGATAGGAAGAGAAGGAAAGTTTCTGAATATGATAAAGGGTATATGTGAAAAACCCTAAGCTAACATCATCTTCAATGGTGAAATCCTAAAAGCCTTCACTCTGAGTTCAGGAACAAGACAAGTATGCCCATTATCACCACTCTTATTTAACATTGTCTTAGGAGTTCTTGCTTGAGCACTGAGGCAAGAAAAAGATATAAAAGGCATCCAAATTGGAAAAGAACTGAAAATTTCATTATATGCAGACAACATGATCCTATACGGAGAAAGCCCTGAGAAATCTACAACAAAGCTTCTAGAACTTATAAAGTTATTCAGTAAAGTCACAGGCTATAAAATCAATGCTCAAAAATCAGTAGCATTTCTGTACATCAATAATGAGCAATTTGAGGAGGAAATCAAGAAAAAAAAATACCATTTACAGTAGTAACTAAAAGAATCAAATATCTAGGAAAAAAATTAAGTAAAGATGCAAAGGAATTATATACAGAAAACTACCCAACACTGTTAAAGGAAATCAAAGAAGACTTAAATAAATGGAAGAATATTCCCTGTTCATGGATAGGAAGATGAAACATCATCCAGATGTCTATCCTACCCAAACTTATCTACAGATTTAATGCAATCCCAATAAAAATCAACACTGTATTTTTTAAGTAATTGGAAAAAACTATCCTCAAAATTTATTTGGAATGGTTAGAGGCCCCGATATGCCAAAGACATATTGAAAAAGAAAAATGAAGTTGGAGGTATCACTCTACTTGACTTTAAAACATACTACAAAGCTACAGAGGTGAACACTGCATGGTATTGGCACAAGGATAGACACATTGACCAATAGAACTGAATTATGAGTCCTCATATAAATCCTCACATATACAATCATGTGATATTCAACAAGGTCACCAAGCCCACTCAGTTGGGATAGAATGGCCTCTTCAACAAGTAGTGCATGGAGAACTGCATATCCCAATCCCAAAAATGAGAGAGGAACACCATCTCACACCTTATACAAAAATCAACTCAAGATAGATCAAAGATCTAAATAAAAGAGCCAAGACCATAAAGACCTTGGAAAATAATATAGTGAAGTATCTGCAGGTCGTTGTCATAAGAAATGGCTTCATGACCTTCACACACAAAGCACGAGCAGTAAAAGAAGTAATAGATAAATGGGATCTCCTGAAAATTGAAAACTTTTGCATACCAAAGGACTTTATTAAGAAAGTAAAAAGGCAGCCTACCTAATGGGAGAAAATATCTTCTAGGATCCTAATATCCTGCATCTATAAAGAAATCCTACACCTTGAAAATAGAAAAAGAAACAACCCATTTAAAAAATGGGTAAATGAATGAAAAGACACTTCTCCAAGGAAGAAATACAAATGGCTAAAAAGCACATGAAAATATGCTCAACATCATAAGTTATTAGTGAAATGTAAATCAAAACTACAATGGGATACCATCTTACACACATCAGAGTGGCAACTATTAAAAAAACAGTGGATTATAAATGATGGAGAGGATATGGAGGAATGGGAACACTCATCCACTGCTGGTGGGAATCTAGAATGGTCAAGCCATCGTGGAAGACAGTTTGGCAGTTCCTCAAAAAACTAAGTGTTGAACTTCCATACTATCCAGAAATTGCACTGCTGGTTATATACCTAGAAGTATTGAAAGCAAAGACACGAATAGATATATGCACACCAATGTTCATAGCAGAATTATTCACTATTGCCAAAAGTTGGAATCAACTCAGGTGTCCATCAACAGATGAATGCATAAACAAAATGTGGTACATACATACAATGGAATATTACTCAGTTTTAAGAAGGAATAAAGTGCTTACACATGTGATAACATGAATAAATCTTGAGGACCTTATTTTGAGTGAAGCAAGCCAGGGACTGAAGGATGAACAGTACATGACCTCACTAATATGAATTAAAGAATTTGAGCAGACTCAGAGAGCTATTGTCTGGAAGATAGGTTTATAAGAAGTAGAAATGGAGAAGAAGGTTGTGAGCCAACACCCATATGGATGCAATCTATGGTAAGGTGAAAGGGTGATGTCGTGTAATGAAGGGATATGACAGGAGGATATGATATTTTTGGGTTGGGTTGTGCAGGATAGATTAGGAAGGGTTGGTTGGAAGGTCCAGGATACTCAGGAGAAGGTTGGGAGGGGGACCAGGTAAACACTGGGGATTTATTGGTATGTGGTTGAAAGTACAAAGTTGGGATTGCTCTTATGACAATATGACAAGGAATGTTTACTGGTATAAGGATGTTGGATGGGGGCAGCATTCAGGACAGGGCACACCTGGAGCAGTCTCCTAGGGAGTGTGTGAGTGATCATTCTGTCATAATGTGTTGTATCAGTGGATGGAGACCCATATAATGAGTGGGTAGAAGTTGGATACCCATCCCCAAGAGAACTGATTTGTTCACAAATAGAAAGGTGGGAGCCTTTCAAGAACATGGGCAGTTCCTAATAGGGAAGAACAAACCAGTGTGTGAAGAATTAGTCTTGTTGCATGTAACTATGAATCTTGTCCTCCAAGGAGTGAAGCCAGGGGGTCGCTGTGTGCCCTGTAGGGAGGGGGTGGGAGGAATAGAATAATGCAAACAGCAGGTATTTAGTGGGCAGTGGAAGTTTTCTGCATGATCTTACATTGATGGACACAGGACATGGTAAATATCATCAAAATTTATAAAAGTGTACCATTTAAAATGTAATCCATAGTGTAAACCATTCACCATGTTTAGTAGCTATGTTTCACTATTTGTACATCAGTTATAACAAAGGTACCATCCACATATAAAAAGATATAATATGCGAGTGGGGAAAGGGGGAGGATATTGGGTATATGATAGTCTCCTGTATTTTGTGTGTGACTTTGCTGTAACCTAAAATATCTTTGAAAACAAAATGAAAAATAGTGAGACACTGGGGAATAAGTGGGGGAAGGTGCCATGGTAAAGACAGGACACCAGATACTGCAGTGATGAAAGGCAAAATGTCAAAAAAGAATTTTTTTAAATATTTTTCATTTTTTTAAATATCCCAATCTTTTATTATTATTTTTTTAATTTTTACGTATTTTATTTCTTATATTTAAACTTATCTTTATTGTTTCATTTTTTTATTAATTGTATTTGGCTATTGTAATTGCTTCATTTTTGAGGTAGCTTTGCATCACAGAAAGGTTACAACTGAGGTGCGGGAGGATCGAGGCTGTGAAGTGTCAGTGATGGGGGATGCATGCGATGGAATTCACCTGAAATTAAATATAAGGTATATAAAAATGTTCAAATGTTCATGGGGCAATGTCACAGTGGGTGGAGACTCACACAGTAACAGAGAGAATACTGAATTCCCATCCTGGAGAGCTCTGCCACATTATCTAAGGGAGACAGTCCCCCATGTGTAGGGACAGTGACTGGAGAAAGAGGATGATTCGCTGATGGGCCCTTGATATTGATGACTTTGCTTATGAGCCTTTGCTCTTGGTATTGAAACTTAGCCTATTGTTATGGGGTGCCTAAGGGTTGCCTCCTGAGTGCCTCCTGGTTGCTCAAATGTGGCCTCTCTCAAAACCAAAATCAGCATATGAATGCATATATATGTATTTATGGCTATGAATTTCTCTCTCATTACAGCTTTGGCTGCATCCCATAGGTTTTGATATGTTGTGTAGTCATTTTAATTCAATTTGAGGAAGTTACTGATTTCTTTTGAGATTTGCTCCTTGACCCACAGTTTGCCTAAGTGTGTGTTGTTTAGCTTCCATACCTTTTTGCCTAATCTGGTTCTCTGACCATTGATGATTTCCAATTTCATTCCATTGTGGACAGAGAAATCACTTTGTATATTCTCAATATTTCTGAATTCATTGAGAGTTGTTCTGTGGCCTAGCATGTAGTTTATCTTGGTGCATTATCCATGTGCACTTGAGAAGAATGTATATCCTGCTGTATTTGGGTGTAATGTTCTGTATATGTCTATTAGGTCCAGGTCTTCTAATGTATTCTTCAGAGTCTTTTGTTGATTTTTGATTCTCTGTCTAGATGTTCTATCCAATGGTGATAATGGTGTATTAAAGTCCCCCACTGTAAGTGTAAAGGTATTTATATCTCCACTTAATATTTCCAGTGTTTGCCTCATGTATTTTTAGGCACCCTGATTTGGTGCATAAATATTTATGATTGCACTCTCTTCCTGGAAGATTACCCCTTTTACTATTATATAGTGTCCATCTTTGTCTCTTCAATAGTTTTGCATTTAAAGTCTATTTTGTCTGATATTAGGATAGCTTCTCCCACCCTTTTTTGGTTATTTTTTGTTGTAAAATTGTTTTCCAGCCATTCACTTTCAGCCTCCTTGAATTCTTGTGTCTAAAGTGGGTTTCTTATAGACAACATATAGATGGGTCACATTTCCTTACCCATTCTGCCAATCTTTGCCTCTTGACTGGTGAGTTTCATCCATTAACATTCAGTCTTATTACTCTCAAAGAATTTCTTACATCAGCCATATTTTCTTTGGGTTCATGTATGTCATATGTTGTTTTTATTTCTTTTTTTTTTCTCTTTAGTTGTTCTTACACTCTCCTCCAACTCTGTCCAGCTTTTTCCTTTCAACCTGTAGAACTTCCTTTAGTATTTCTTGAAGTGCAGGTTTCTTATCGGCATATTCTGTCAATTTCTGTTTATCTGTGAATATTTTGAACTCTCCATTATTTTTGATGCCAGTTTTGCTGGATAAAGAATTCATGGCTGGAAGTATTTTTTTCTTTTAGTACCTTGACTATGTCATACCACTGTCTTCTTGCCTCCATGGTTTCAGATGAGATATCAGCACTTAATCTTATTGTGCTTCCCTTGTATGTGATGTTTCTCTTTTCTATTAGTGCCATGAGTATTTTCTTTTTGTCTTGAGCATTGGACATTTTGACAAATATATGTCTTGGAGCAGATCTGTGGGGATTTATCCTATTTGGGGTGTGTTGTGCTTCCTGGACATATGCACCCATCTCCCTGAATAGGGTTGGGAAGTTTCAGCCTTTATTACCTTCAACGTTGCTTCTGTTCCCTTTCCCTTCTCTTCTCCTTCTGGGATGCCTATAATGTGTATGTTTGTGAGTTTTGTGTTGTCAGTGAAATTCCTAAGTCCCTGCTGGTATTTTTTCAATTGTTTTATCTATCTGTTCTACTATGTGTTTGGTTTAAGATGTGCTGTCTTCCACATCACTAATTCTTTCTTCTGCCTTTTCAAATCTGCTGTTATGTGAAACCAGCATCTTTTTTATTTCTTGGATTGTGCCATTCATCACCATAACATATGTTATCTTTTTATGTATGTTTCCAATCTTCAGTATGTACTCCCAGTGTCTTCTTAATATCCTGAATGTCTTCCTTTCACTTCATTAAGTTGGTCCATACTATTTGTTTGGAATGCTTTGATTAGCTGTTCAATGTTCTGCATCTCTTCCTGGTTTTTACTTTGATCATTGGAATGGTCCATGTTTTCCTGTTTCACAGAATGGTTTGTAATTTTTTTTTGCCCTCTGGTCATCATTTTATCTTGATGGATTTATTCAGTTAATTAGCTTCTCTCTCTGCTCTAGAGTTTTATTTACCTGGTGGTTCTATGTGTGTTTTAACTTTTCTCTTTGATACTTTGTTCTTCTTGCATTTCCTTGCTTTTTCCTATGTTCCCTTGAAGGAAAAAGATTAGGGCCAGAGGAATCAAAAGATGTAGGAAAGGAAAAATGATAATTGTAATTCTGATAAAAGTTAGATGACTGGCTGTATCAGATTTAGTGAAATGAATAACTCATGTAGGCAGTGTTAAGTAATAGGGAGAAAAAAGTGGAGTATTTATAATGGAATGGGAAACCAAATAGAGAAAAATATATATAATGATTTAAAAGACTAGAATGATGAGTAGAGAGGGAAAGAGTAAAGAAAGGGCTGAAAGTTAAAAGTTAATAATAATAATAATAATAATAATAATAATAATAATAAAGAAAACAGAATAAACAAGGTAGAAATTGACACCCATGAAGCTGGAACTAATGAAAAAAGGTCTGGGCATACATATAAGGTATTTAAAAATGTTCATATGTTTATGTGGCATTGTCACAGTGGGTGGAGACTTACACAATAAGTAAGAGAATATTGAATTCCCATCCTGGAGAGCTCTTCCACATTCTCTAATGGAGCAGAAACAGTCCCCCAAATGCAGGGACAATGATTGGTGAAGGAGGATGATCCACTGAGAAGCACTTGAAATTGATGACTATGCTTATGAGCCTTTCCTCTTGAAATTGAAACTAAACCTATTATTGTGGGGTGCCTAAGAGTTACCTCCAGTGAGCCTCCTTGTTGCTCAAATGTGGCTTCTCTCTAAGTCAAACTCAGCATATAAATGCATTACCTTCCCCCAGCATAAGACATGACTCCCAGAGATGAGCCTCCCTGGCACCAGATTACTACCAAGCACCCACTAGCAATGCAACAGGAAAAAGACCTCAAATTAAAGGGGAAAAGTTAAAGATAGATGAGTTTATATGACTAAGAGACTTCAAAGTGAGCTGGGAGGTCATCCCAGAGGTAATGCTTATGGATATCTCAGCAGAATCTCATAAACTGCCGAAGTGGATACTATATTGAATAGTGGGGCTTCTGAGGGTTCTGGAGACACCCAGGTCCTATGGACAGGACAGATAGCCCCAGAGTTTGGTGCCCTGCCAGTGAGCCCTACTTCGGTGTTTGTGGTCCTGAGAGTGACAGAGTGGGACTCAATTATGTCTTCCCTACACATGGCTCATCTGTCCCGTCTATTTAAACTTATATTTGGTGCTGGACATTGTAAGTGTATGTCCAAGAGACTCGAGTCTTTTGGCTCCCCACATGCTAGCTGGGTCCAGAACCTCAGCAGAGTTGCAACACCTACACTACAGGTCATTGGACTCACCCAGGACAACTAACAAGGAGATGATGATGGACAATGACCATCCCAAGGAAAAGAGAGCATCTACAACTGCAAGAAAGATAGCCCCATCCATCTACCCTATGGATTATACGTGCACTCTCACCTAGAGGTGTAGTGGACATCACCACCCCAGAATCCTCAGGAATGGGGAAAGAACTATGGGCTAGAATGGACTTACTGGTATTCTACTATAGACATATTGTGATTATAGCAGTGGATGGAATTGCAACATTGATGTGGAGCCAGTGGCCATTGGAGGCTCTGGGGGCAATGAGAGGGAAAAACAATTGTAATATGGGGCTTTTTCAGGACTTGGGAATCATCCTGAATGACACTGCAATGACAGACATAGGCCATTTTATATCATCACATAACATGCAGAACTGCATGGGAGAGAGTGTAGGCTACAATGTTACCTATGGTCCATGCTTAATGGCAATGCTCCAGGATGCATTTATCAATTGCAATGAATGTGCCAAACTAATGGAGGATGTTTTTGTGTGAGGGTGTGGGACGTGTGGGGAGTGGAGCTTATGGGAATCCCTATATTTTTTGTGTAACATTTGTGTAATCTAATTATCTTTAAAATGTAAAAAATTATTATAAAACAATAGAAATAAATTATTGGGTTATAAGCACCAAAAAAAAATAAAGTCCTTGTTTGTAAATTCTATAATCTGTGTTATTTCTCCAACTGTTTCTATTGGTTTTTTTTTCACCTCATTATAGGTTTTATTTCCTGCTTTTTTATATATCTAGTAATTTTTATGAGATGATAGTTATTGTGAATTGTACATCATTTGGTGCTGGATATGTTTATATTCCTTTCAACACTCTTGAGCTTTGTTCTGGGCTGCACTTTGGTCCTGTAGATGCTTGCTTTTACTCTTTGTTAGGTGGGACCAAAGCAACCTTTAGTTGATGACTAACTATTCCCAACTACAGAGAAAATACCCTCTGGACACCAAAACTTCTGTAAATTGTTAGTTTCTTCCATGCTGACTAGTGGAAACATGAAATATTCCTTGTCCTATGGGAGATCTGAGGACTGTGCTGCCTTTTGCTTTCTCATTGTTTCTTCTGAGTTCATTGGCAGTTTCATCATGACAGGGTCTTGGTCAGCTGAAGACTTGAGGGGAGCCCAGTGCAGAGCTCTGTGGTTGTCTTTCCCTGCTCAGCACTTTCTTCTCCATGCACCTCTCTCTTCTGGCACCCTGGCTGCAAATGTAGCTACCTTGACTTTCCAGACTCCCAGCTGCATGTCCTTAACTCAAGCTCACTTCCAATTCCATCTGGGCTGTACTGTAACCTGTAAACTCTCCCTTCTCTCAGGGATCTCTGCTGTGCACTGTTTGTCATCCAGCATCTGAGAATTGTGGGTTCATATCTTCTGTCTAGTATTTTTAATTGTTTAATGTGGGCAGGCAAAAGCAGACTTCATTACTGCAACATGACCAGAAGCCAACATCCTTGTGGATGATAACATGAGATCAGCCTCACAGATAAGCAAGAATGTGCAAAATCACAAGTATGAGAGCCCATTTTACCCATCTCCAATTGGCTTCAACAATATCAACAAAAAATTACCTCACACAGGTAAAGTGGCAACTTAACTATCATATTCATATGCTGCCAGTGTCAATGGACATTGGAAGAGTCCTTGGGAAATGATCAGGCAAAAAGAATCCAAGGAAAGTTGCATCTGTTGCTGCACTCCTAAATTTCCTAGTCCTGCCAATTTATTCCAGGAAAGTAAAAATAAGGGAATATCTCTCGATGCACATGCACATGTTCATATTTTATCTACTGCAGTAAGACATCAATGTATAAAGGTCCAAATGCATCAGAATGATTGAGTGCAATGTGGCTTATCCCTTTCTCTGCTACCATGAAAATATTTGGTCATAAAATTTGCAAAACAACCTGGAAAAATTCTAGGGCTAAAATGTTAAATAAAAAGAGCAGAGCACAAATGTGAACGTTGACAATTAGTATAATTATGTAAATATAATACGGTCAGGGCCAAGAACAAGTCTAGAACATGGAAAAATGGAGCCAAAGAACTTTTGGGGTGTGGGATGGTGAGGAATTGTACCCCTTTTGAAATTCTCTTTATGTGATTAGAAGTTTATCTTATCAATATATATGGTTTCCTGTTTTAAAATAGTTTTAAAATCTTATACAAGTAATCTGTATTCAATGTAGAAATCATTAGAAAAACCAAATGATTTAAATGAAGAAAAATATTTTCTACCAGAATCAGTCAGCATTGCCAATTAGTAAATGTATTTTATTTTTGCAAAGGCTAGTATATTTTATCATTTTTAATAGAAACCAGAGGTAGTCAAAGACCCTGAGTTCTGCATGGCTCTGACTCACAGGCATTTCTGTTTAATATTGTTGATCTCTGACCCTACGTAAGGAACCATGGTATTAATGCCATTAATTTTCCACTTTCTCCAGAATGCACATAAAGAGGCTTTGGTCAGGAGACAAGCAATTTCTTCCAGTTCCATCACCCTTCTCCCTGGAGAGTGTGCTGAGTCTACAGGGAATTCTGTCTTCCCAGACAGCAGGCACAATGTGCCCATGGGCAAGGACAGCACCTTGGAGGGAGGGCCCTGGGCTGGGGTCCAGAGTCCTCCAGTCCAGTCCCATCTGCTGCTGAACCATGTGGGCCTGTCTCTGTCCCCATCTGGCCCTTGGTTTCCTCATCGAAGAGATGAAGATGAGCACAGTCCTTGCTTTGGTGGGTGGCTGGGTGAACCCCAGTGAGACAGGAAGTCTGGGCAATGTGTTGAGGACAAAGAAGGTTTCCTCCGCTCTGATACACTTTTTGCTTTTTCCATCTCAAGTGGCCATAGCAAGGTACTCTGGGTGGCAAATAGTGTTTATTCTGTGGGGTGAATGCCATGACTTGACACAAGGCAACACACATTTGCTGGACCCCTACATCATCCTGGCTGTGGCTAGGGAGCAGAGGTGAGCCAGGTGCAGCCCTAGCCCCTGCTGTGCAGGGACAACCAGGATGGAGGGAGGAACCCACACTGAAATAGGGAATCACCTCTCCTGTCCTGAGCCACTGGGTCATACAAGCTTAGGGCAGTGCTGATCCAGTCGTGCAAGTGACTCTCCATGCCTTGAGCAGACAGGAGTGCTTTAAAGAGGAGCTGACATTTGAACTGGACCTGGGAGGGTGAAGAGAAAGTCAACAGGAAGGAAGGGGAGGTCATGTCAGGCAGGAGAAATGACATGAGCCAAAGTGCCAAGCAGGAGACTGCATGGCCTTTGTGTGTGTGGGGAGGTTAGGGCATGGTCAGGGAGGCGTCACCAAGTCTGGGTCACTAAGGTCCTTAGGTGAGAACTGGCTACCTCTGCCCACAGGCTACCTCATCATCCACCTGCTGCAGAGCTTGTTTACCTTGGTCATATGCAGCCTGGTGTTGCCCATCATTCACAGCCAGGTCATGAACATGCTCCAAGGCCTTGGCATTGAGTGTAAGTGCTGAGCAGGCTGCCTGCAGGGACCCAGGTCCTGAGAGCTCATGTACCCTCCTTGCAGCCACTCTCCAACACATGCCCTCCCCTGCTGGGCTCTCGCTAACCCCATGGTCTCGGCACTAATGTGCTTATGGCTCATCATAGCAACACACAGCATATGGAGTCTGACATTTACACAGTCACAATTACTGTGTAATGAATTTCTCACAACTGTTCAGGTGATATGCTTATCTCCATTTTACAGCTGGGAAACTAAGGCTTAGAGGTGTGAAGTTAGAGGAGTTGAGTTTACTGCAAGGAGTCATGGAATTTGAGCCCTAGGTTTTAATCTGCTGCTGACTTGTGGGCATTTGCTTCTCTTATCTGGGCCTCAGTTTTCCCATCTGGTAGTTAAAAAATGAATGCAGAATCACTGGGCATTTACTAGGTTTCTATCCTATTAACAACCCTAGGATGCTGACATATCTAGTATCTTCCCTTTTAGAACAAGGAAAGAAAACCATAGGGCAGGCCCAAGAGAGAGGGAAGTCACTAGATAATCTAATACCAATGCCACATTTTAACCACTACCTCCTCCCCACTGCCCCAAGGAGATGCAATCACAAGCTGTGGAGCTATCTGGGGATCACTCTACTCTGAGTGCCTCTGCTTCCATAGTTGCTTGGGGTGGCCTATGGGTTTGTGCCTGATCCTGCCCTGCCCAGTCTCTTTTGGACTTCTGATACTTAAAAAAGCTCACTCTTTGTTAGTGTCTCAATATGTTAAACCACTCTCCCAGTTGCCACCCTGTAGCTAAAGAAGATATCAGTTAAATCCTGGAGTATTGGATACTGATCTGGAATCAGAAGACTTGACCATGTGTCCTTGGGAAAGTCACCTCCACTTTGTGAGCCTCAGTTTTCTCATCTACATAATGGGTGATGGGGTGGTCTGTAAGCCTAGAGATCAGAACCCCTGATAGTGCTGGTTGTCATCACCCTCTTCTATGACTGGGTGCAGAAAGGGCCTGGGAGAGAATGGAAAAGGCCAGCTCAAGATGGTGGGTGGCCTCAGACTTGCCACCCTACCCTCATGATCCTGCTTCACTATAGCCATCATCATGGGTCTCATTATCCCACAGATGTGGATTGCTGCCACCTTCTTCCTACAGCCCAAGAGGAGCACAGCTGACAAACAGAAGCCTTTGGCTCTCAACAACAGGTGGGGGGAGAGGAATGAACTGTGGGGAACCTGCTTGGCATCTCTCCTCCCTGCTTCTTTGCTCTTGTGAGGGTCCTGGGGGTCCTTCTCTTTGACAGGGGTTGTGGGACCATGCCTCAGCAGGTGGGCTCTGGAACCAAGCTTCAAATCCGGCCTCCACTCCTTAAAGGCTTGTGACCTTGAGTGCCCTGACTATACATCTATGACCCTCAGGTTGTCTATTTCTCAAACAATACTTCTCTCAGACAGTGGTTGTGAAGATGAGTTTTTTTGATATCTGAAAACTTTTTAAACAACAGGGTCTGTCAAATGGCCATTTTTCCTGATTTGTTCATTTAAAGTAACTTAATCATGGAGGAAGAAACAAGGGCAGTGAGGGTGCAGAGAGAATCCCTGCATGAAAAGCTCTGAGTCCCCTGGAGTTAACAGACACATGCATAGACAAACACACAGAATCCAGAGGGCCCAAACAAGTAGAAAAATATAGGAATAATGGGGGAGGAGAGAGAGGAGTGATGAATTCATCTGCAGGTGGAATGATTTTGCCAAGGGGCCTAAGATGGGTGGGATTTAAAGACAGAGGAGTGTAGGGCATGGCTGGCTGGCTGAAACCTGTCCAGAGATTGGTGACCATCTTACATCATCATGTGGCAACATGCCAGGATCAATCATAGCTGACTTTGGTGAGAAACCATTAATGATGATGATTCAGTTTGGACTAATTAGAACCTTGGAACTGTCAGCTTTTACCCTAAATAAACCCCTTTTATCAAAGCCAACAAATTTCTGGTACTTTGAGTTGGAAGCCTTTTGGCAAACTCAAACACTGCCACTTTGTGTAACTGTATCTGCCAGTGCTTTTCTCTCTATTTGGTTAAGAATGACAAGGAATTTAATTATAGCCCAAATATTGAGTCACATTATAACATCTAGCACTTTTTTTTTTTCAGGGGAGAGTGCTAATGCAGTCCCCCACTACCACAAATTATGCAGTTGAGTTTCTCACATTTGGGAAAATCGCAGAGTTCAGCACATCCAGAATGCAATGGATAGCCTCGCCCTGGGAAAACCACCTTTGTGATCATGGTATCTGCCCTGCCATTTAAGTATTAGCACTTTTTTTTAACATGAGAGCTATATATTTTATTGTTCTTCAATTGGTAGTTAAAAGAAAAAAAAATCAACTTTTTTACCCATAACATCCCAACATTATGAACAATTTCAAAAGCATACTGATTATAAGGTTATGTAAAATATATTTTAAATGTTTCATTTGTCCCAAGCATTATCCAGGAAAACTTTTCCATAATTCTCATGGGTACTTTTTTTTAACTACTGACCATTTTGAAATTTGGCAATTAGATTTTATTTCCCTATTCTACGACTATAAATATAGTTTAATAATGATTTATTTATTGCACCTAACATCCAAAAAGTCACTACCATAAAAAATAATTCTAATTTGGTAATTCCCTCACAGTAACTGAGCCACCATTTTACAGGATAAATTAAGAACATATGGTCTTTTTATAGCATTTGCTTTTGCCTTATCACTCCCAATCCTCAAGCTTAGAAGGAAACTCTCCAAACCATACCTATACCCTTCCCATTTTCCTGTACCCAACCATTCCCCTAAACCTTAAATAGACTGACCATAAGGGGCTCAGGTTACAGGGAATCCACGTATGGAGGCTAAGATAAGAGGTCCTGGTAAGAGAAAAGTATAAGGGTCAATGAGTCTGTTGGCAACAACTTCAATATTGCCTCCTAATGATAGAGCTGAATTTTTGGTTTCCAGGTACTTGAACATGAAGGAGACACAAAAGATAATAATGGATACTGAGAGGGAAAAGTGATCAATTTATGCAGGCAGGCTGAACAAGATATCCCAGAACTCTGTCTCTGGATAAGATATAAGATTGAGAGCAATTCCCATAACAAGTCAATGGTGTTCTATGTCATTGTGAGAATTAAGACCTAGGAGAGTGAGAATTCGAGTATGCAAGTGATCTAGAAAAATGAACATAAAGGGGCAAAATTCACATTCTAAAAAGGTTGCCTTTCATTTTAAAAATATACTACTGCTCCATTTTACATTGCCACCAGCAATTAATGAGTGTTCCCATTTTTCCATATCCTCTCCAACACTTGAAATTTTCCATTTAAAAACAATCAGCCATTGTAATTGTTGTGAAATAGTATCTCATTGTGTTTTTGATATGTATTTCTGTGATGGCTAATGATGTTGGACATCTTGCAATGTGATTTTGGCCATTTGTTTAAATTCTTTGGAGAGATGTCTGTTCAAGTTTTTGCCCATCATTTAATTATGTTGGTTGTCTTCTTATTGTTAAGGTGAAAGATTTCCTTATATATTCTAGATATTAAATCTGTATCATATCAGTGATATTTCTCTAATTAAAGCAAAACTTTTGCCCCTGGAGTATAAACATTCAGGTAAATTTCTTCTTCACAAAATAAGGGTAAATGTATACATTTACTCCCAACCATGAATATTTGCATTAAATCTTGAAATGCTGAAACTGATTTGAATGATCTTCATACATATACTAGCCAATTTATAACTCTACCCAATAATACACTAGTCATGAATTGAAATTACATAATATTAAAGCAATGATACAGATACCAAGTTATATAGTGAAATGCAGCAGGCAAGACATAGCAATGGAACTCATAGATTCTACCTGAATTAGGAGAGTATATTCTTGATAAAAATGTAAGAAAATAGACAGTGACAACAAAGTTAAGAGTAGAAATGGAGAACAACTACTTAATTAATGATAAAGTTATACTATAGAGCAGTGGGAAAAAATGCTAGAGGAAAGGAAGGAAATGTCAGGAAATGACACCAAGGGAAAGCTTGACACCACTCAGAAGAGAAAGGGGTAAATGAAAGGAAACAGTTGACCAGAAAGGTCCCATAAATAGAGTTGTGGCAGCAGCTGCTGCTGTTCTTCCCCTCAACCTTGGAGCAGACAACATTGGGTCTTTTGGCTCCTGGACAGTGATTACTGTATGTGGAGTTTGCAGAGGTACTTTTCCTCAAGAAAGGGGAGATGGAGGGACACAGTTTATAACAAACTCAGATTTTGGCCAGTGAACTTGGCTGCATCCCAAGGATCTCACACTTCCAAGATGGTAGGTCCATGACATTGTTTGCCCTGAGAGCCAGAAGAGAGCTAATGAGAATCTGCATTCTGAAAAACCCTTCCTACTGAACTGGACTGGTTGCTGATGACATAGATGCAAGGAGGGTGCAACTGGACAAGGTAGGTAGCAGCTTCTGAGAAATCTTTATTTGTGAGGCTTGTCTCTGAATAGCCTGCCCTGAGGGATATTGCTTCTTTGCCACCAATCTGGGTGGGGATACAATAACTATATTCCCCGCTAGCATCTGGGATCTGAGTAGAGAGTTCTGCTGATGAGCACCATCTGCTCACAGACCACGAAAGTGCATATAAAGAAGGGTCCATAGCCCTGGTTTGAGCAGTTAAACAGGGGCAATCTTAAAGACATAGAACAAGTTGAACCATTAATCAAAGAACAGAACAGTGGTTGCACATAGTTACTTAACAGTAGTCCATAAGCAAGAGGGAGAAATTGAACATAAGAGTAAACTCACCATCATGATCAGATGCTTAGATATCAGCAAAAAATTGCAAGCCACTCTAAAAACAAAGAAGGAAGATATGGCTCAGACAAAGCAATAAATCAAAGCTCTGGATGACACACAAGACTTGAAACAATTAATGATGTTCATGCAAATCTCTTAAATCAAATTATGGATATGAAGGACAATGTGGCTAAAGAAATAAAATACATTAATTTATCATGTACTTTCTTCTTTGACCCACTGATTGCTTTGGAGTGTGCTGTTTGGCCTCCATATATTTGCAAAATTTCCCCCTCCCCTCCTATTACTGATTTCCTATTACTGATTTCCATTTCTCCCTCCCCTCCTATTACTGATTTCTGGCTTCTTTCCATTTCTGGTTCTTTGTATAATTTCAATCTTAAATTTATTGAGAACTATGTTGTGGCCCAACATGTAGTCTATCTGGAGAAAGATCCATAGACACTTGAGAAGAATGTATAACCTGCTGATTCAGAATGCAATGCTCTGTATGTATCTGTGAGGCCCAGCTCATTTATCACGTGGTTCAGTTTTTATCTTTCCTTGGTTGATCTTCTTTCTAGTTGTTCTATTTATTTATCTGAATGGTGTGCCTCAGTCTCCAACTATTATTTTAGAGATATCTATTTCTCCTTTTGTTTTGCCAGAATTTGCCTCATGTACTTTGTGTCACCTAGGTTAGTAAATATCTTGAGGTGAAAGAAAATGAAAACACAACTTCTCTAAACTTATGGAATACAGTGAAGGAAGTGCTGAGGGGGAAATTTATAGCCATAAATGACCAGAGTAAAAAAGAAGAAAGAGCTGTATTCAAAGCTCAACTGAATAACTGGAGGATGTAGAAAAAAAGAACAAACAAATCCCAAGGCAAGAAAAAAGAAAGAAACAACAAACATTAGGACAAAATAAACAATATTGAGTACAAAAGAAAACTAAGAGACACTCAATTAAAACAAAAGCTGGTTCTTTGAGAAGATATTAAACTTGGCAAACCCTTAGTTTGATTAATAAATAAAATAAGAGGGAAGATGCAAATAAATAAAAGCATGAATTAAAGGGGTGACTTTATGCCTGGTACCACATAATCAAAAAGTATCATAACTGGTTCTCATGAGAAACTGTATGCCAATAAAAGATACAACCAATTGAAATGAACAGATTCCTAGATATACAGAAACATCCTACTTTGGTTCTACAAGAAATACAGGAAATTAAAAATGTAATCACAAGTAAATAGATTGAAACAGTAATTAAAATCTACCAACAAAGAAAAGATCATTGCATATGACCACCTGTGAATTCTACCAAGCATTTTGAGAAAAATAATATCAGTTCTGCTTAAAATCTTCCAAAAAATTGAAAAGTAGAGAAAATTATCCAACATATTTTATGAAGCCAAAATGATCTGAAAACCAAAGCCATATAAAGATTTTACAAGAAAAGAAAATGACAGACTAATATCTCTAATGCACATAGGTGCAAAAATTCTTAAAAAAAAATAGTACTAAAATAAATCCAACACCATGATAAAATGGGTTTTTGTGGCGGCCATCAATGGAGGTGCTTAGCTCTCGTCAAGACCGACTACGAGACAAGGTCCGTGGCTGGTCAAGAAGGGATCAAGGATACCCGACTTGCAGAGGAGAGCTAAGCACTTCAAGACTTGGAGCCTAATTTCACCCTGTTTATACTCTTACAAAGGCCATTTTTTAAGCTCCTTGAGAAATATGCCTCATCGGGTGCTGGACTGGTTAG
>JAQZBX010011266.1:0-43012 GCA_029593785.1 Cabassous unicinctus | reverse complement strand
GAGGAAGCCAAGAAGCCTGAACCCTGGGCAAACGTCGGCAGCTGTCTTGCTCCAACATGTGACAATGGACTTTGGTGAGGGAAGAAACTTGTGCTTTATGGCCTGGTAACTGTGAACTTCTACCCCAAATAAATACCCTTTATAAAGACCAACCCATTTTTGGTATTTCACATTAGCACCCCTTTGGCTGACTAATACAACATCCTTGGATCATTAATTCCTAGATATTTGATTCTTTTAGTTGCTAATGTAAATGGATTTTTCCCTTGATTTCCCCTTCAGATTGGTCATTACTAGTGTATAGAAACACTAATAGTTTTTGTGTGTTGATCTTGTATCCTGCCACTTTGCTAAACTTGTTTATTAGCTTTAGTAGCTTTGTTGTAGATATTTCAGAATTTTCTAAGTGTAGAATCATGTCATCTGTGAATAGTGAGAGTTTTACTTCTTCCTAACAGATGTGGATGCCTCTTATTTCTTTTTCTTGCCTAATTGCTCTAGCTAGAACTTCTAGCACAATGTTGAATATCTGTGGTGACAGTGGACATCCTTGTCTTGTTCCTGTTCTTAGCAGGAAGGCTTTCAGCCTTTCCCCATTGAGTACGATGTTGGGCTGTGGGTTTTCATATATGCCGTGTATCACGTTGAGGTAGTTTAATTCTATTCCTATCTTTTGAAGTGTTTTAATCAAGAAAGGATGCTGGATTTTGTCAGATGCCTTTTCTGCATGCATAGCAATGATCATGTAGTTTTTACCCTTCAATTTATTAATGTGGTGTATTATATACTGTGGCAGTTTGAAATTATTTTATGAATCCCCAGAAGAGAAATATTATATTTGTAAACTAATCTATTCCTCTGGGTATGATAGCTTTTGATTAGATTACTTGATAAGATAGCTTTAGGACTTTTGATTGGACTATGTCAGTGAGATGTAACTCAGGTTGAGTCTCTATCCCCTTGCTAAGTCTGATATAAATGGAAACTCAGAGAGAGACTCAGACAGACAGACACAGGAAAAGGAAGCCACCATGTTTGATCCTCCCATGTAAGAGAGGGGACTACAGGATTGCTTAAGTATGAAGTCCCAAGAGACTAGGTCCATGGAGCAGCTCAGTAGGAGATAGTGAGCCCAGAGGGGAAGGCTGAAACCTTGGCAGAGATAAGTGGCCACTGCTTCACCATGTGGCAACAAGCTGGGATCAACAGTAGCTGACTTGGGTGAGAAAACATCTCTGAAGGTGTCTCAGTTTGGACTTTTCATGGCCTTGAAACTGTAAGCTTTTACCCCAAATAAATCCCCTTTATAAAAGCCATCCTGTTTCTGGTACTTGGCATCGTCACCCCTCTGACAAACTGAAACATATACAATAATTGATTTTCTTGTGTTGAACCACCCTTGCATACGAGGAATATTAACCACTTGATCATGGTGTATAATTCTTTTAATATGCTGTTGGGATTCAATATGCAAGTATTTTGTTGAGAACTTTTGCATCTATATTCATGAAAGAGATTGTTCTGTAATTTTCCTTTCTTGTTGTATCTTTATCTGGCTTTGGTATTAGGGTGATGTTGGCGACATAGAATGTATTGGGTAGTGTTCCCTCCTGTCCAATTTTTTGAAAGAGTTTTCACAGGCTAGTATTAATTCTTCTCTAAATGATTGGTAAAATTCACCTGTGAAGCTGTCTGGTCCTGGGCTTTTCTTTGTTGGGAGGTTTTTGATGACTGATTCAATCTCTTTACTTGTGATTGGTTTGTTGAGGTCTTGTATTTCTTCTAGAATTAGTGTAGAATGTTCATGTGTTTCTAGGAATTTGTCCAATTCATCTAGGTTGTTAATTTGTTGGCGTACAGTTTTTCATAATACCCTCCTATGATCCTTTTTATTTCTGTGGGGTCAGTAGTAATGTCCCCCTTCTCATTTCTGATTTTATTCATTTGTATCTTCTCTCTTTCTTTGTTAGTCTAGCCAGGGGTTTGTCAATTTTGTTGATCTTGTCAAAGAACTAGCTTTTGGTTTGGTTGAGTCTCTATTTTTTTTTTTTTTTAGTTCTCAGTTTCATTTATCTCCACTCAAATCTTTGTTATTTCTTTCCTTCACCTTGCTTTGGGATTAGTTTGCTGTTCTTTTTCTAGTTCTTCCAGGTGTTCAGTTAGGTCTTTGGTTTTAGCTCTTTGTTCCTTTTTAAATTATAAGTGTTTAGGGCTATAAATTTCCCTCTCAGCACTGTCTTTACTTCATGCCATAAGTTTTGATATGTTGTGTTCTTATTTTCATTCTTCACAAGGTATTTACTGATTTATTTTGCCATTTCTTCTTTTACTCACTGACTGAGTGTGTTGTTTAACCTCTATATATTTGTGAATTTTCCCATTCTCTGAGTATTATTGGTTTCCAGCTTCATTCCATTATGATCAGAGAAAGTACTTTGTATAATTTCATTTCCTTTAAATTTATTGAGACCTTTTTTGTGAGCCAACATGTGGTCTATCCTGGAGGAAGATCCATGAGCACTTGAGAAGAATGTATATCCTGCTGATTTGGGGTGCAATGTTCTATATATGTCTGTTAGGTCTAGTTAGTTTTATCATATTGTTCAAGTTCTATGTTTCCTTATTGATCCTCTGTCTAAATATTCTATCTCTTGATGAGAGTGGTGTACTGACATCTCCAACTATTATTGTAGAGATGTCTGTTTCTTCCTTCAGCTTTGTCAGTGTTTGCCTCATGTATTTTGGGGCATCCTGGGTAGGTGCATAAATATTTATGATTGTTATTTCTTCCTAGTTGGTCGCCCCTTTTATTAATATATAATGTTCTTCTTTACCTCTTATAACAGTTTTGCATTTAAAGTCTTTTTTGCCCAGTGTTAGTATAGCTACCTCTGGTTACTGTTTTTGGTTACTGTTCACATGATCTTTTTCCAGCCTTTCATTTTCAGCCTATTTGTATCTTGGGTCTAAGATGAGTCTCTTGTAGGCAGCATATAGATGGGTCAAATTTTTCTATCCATTCTGTCAGCCTGTGTCTTTTGACTGTGACATTTAATCCATTAACATTCAGTATTATTACTGTAAAGGAAAACATTTTACTGTAAGTAAAATGGTTACTTACTTTAACCATTTTATCCTTTGGCTTTCATATGTCATATTTTATTTTTGTCTGTCTTTTTACCCTTTTAGTTACCCTTTCAGTTAATCTTCATTTGACAGTCTTCTCCAAGCCTCTCTCCCCTTCTTTTACTTTCAGGCTGTAGAACTCCCTTTAGCATTTCTTGTATATCTGGCCTCTGGTTAACAAACTCTCTTAGTTTCTGTTTATCTGTGAATATTTGAAACTAACCTTCATTTCTGAAGGACAGTTTGTTGGATAAAGAATTCATGGCTGGCAGTTTTACTCTTTCAGTATCTTAAACATATCATACCTCTGCTTTCTCGCCTCCATGGTTTCTGATGAGAAAGCCACACTAAGTCTTATTAAATGTCCCTTGTATGTAATGAATCACTTTTCTTTTTCAGCTTTCAGAATTCTCTTCTTTATCTTTGGCATTAACATTCTAATATGTATGTCTTGGAGTATGTCTATTTGGATTTATTCTATTTGAAGTATGTTGTGCTTCATGGATGTGGACTTTCATGTTTTTCATAAGAGTTGGGAAAATTTCAGCCATTATTTCCTCAAATATTCTTTCTGCCTCTTTTCCTTCTCTTCTTCTTCTGGAACACCCATGACATGTATGTTATTGTGCTTTGTGCTGTCATTCAGTTCCCTGAGCCCTTGCTCATTTTTTCCCTTTCTTTTCTCTGTTTTCTGTCTTTTCAATTTCATGTGTTTCTGTCTTCTGAGTTGCTGATCCTTTCTTCTGCCTGTTCAAATCTGTTATTGTATGCCTCTAATGTATTTTTAATCTTATCCATTGTGTCTTTCATTCCCATAAGTTCTGTTATTTTTCTGCTCAAGCTTTCAAATTCTTTATGCTCACCCAGTGTTGTCTTCTTCTTTTTTTTTTTTTTAAGATTTTATTTATTTATTTATTTATTTACTCCCCCCCTTGTTTTGCACTTGCTGTCTGCTCTCTGTGTCCATTCAACGTTTGCTTTCCGTGTCTGCTTTTTTTTTTCCTCTTTAGGAGGCACTGGCAACTGATCCCAGGACCTCTGGTGTGGGAGAGAGACACTCAATTGCCTGAGCCACCTCATCTTCCTGGTCTGCTGTGTCTCTTACTGTTTCTCCTCTGCGTCTCGCTTTGTTTGGTCATCTTGTTGTGCCATCTCTCTGCGGTGTGGGCCATCAGCTCTCCGCGACACGGGCTGTCAGCTCTCTGCGGTGTGGGCCAGCTTGCCTTCACCAGGAGGCCCCGGGAATTGAACCCGGGGCCTCCCATATGGTAGATGGGAGCCCAGTCGCTTGAGCCACATCCACTTCCCCAGTGTCTTCTTAATATCCTTTATTTCATTAGTCATTTTTCCTTCAACTCATTGAATTGATTTAGATTTGTTTGAGCATCAATTATTAGTTGTTTCAAAAAACATGTCTTCTCTGATGTTTTAATTTGTTCCTTTTACTGAGCCATATCTTCCTGTTTCTTCATATGGCTTGTGATTTTTTGCTGATGTCTAGGCATTGGATTATGGCAGTGAATTTACTCTGATGGTCAGTTTCTCTTTCTTGTCTTGAATTTTATAGTTGATTTGCTTTGTATTATGGCTCTTCTTTGATTCTTGGTTCACCTTATTCTAGATCTTGAAAATTGCCTACAGGTAATTGATCACAATGGGGTCAGGGACGCACTCATGGGGTGTAGACCAGGTTCCAAGGGCTCTGGGGAGAGGGACAATAAAGATGTAAAAAAGCCTCTATTATTTCTTCTTCTTTAGAATACGTAGGGTGCACTTTCCTGGCCTGCCAGCAGATAATGCTCTTTGGCAAACCTTCCCCACAGCCTGTGTGTGTGTGAGTGTGTGTGTATTACTCCAACCTCCATTGGGTGGTGCTGAAATAATCTTGCAGGAATCACCCCTCCCCTCAGGCCTTAGCTGACATTCAGAGCCAGGCCATCAGACTCACCTATCAGAAGCCATACTTGGCCATCAGCCCTGCCTTCCTTTTTCCAGGGAGGGAAAATCTCTGCTCTACTCTGCATCAGCTGCAGTCAGTTCTGGTCTGTATCAAGGGTTCTTTCCTAGAGGGTGGGGAATGGGCACCATTCCCTGCCACCTGGATGATTCAATCACGATTATTGCTTCTGCTTCTTCTCACAGGGCTCCCACTTAGATAGTGGGCAGCACTCCCAGATCTGCAAATCTCTGGAACATTTTTTCTTGGCAGTTTCTGCCTTGCCTCTTGCTGTTTTCAGAAGAGAGGTAAGTCCTGCCTCTCTCTATGCTGCCATCCTAATCTCCTACTTTTTAAAGTCAGTCTTATTTGGTTTTTCTATTATTGTAATCCAAGAATTCCTAACTTCAACACATTACAAATATTATACACATTTAGTGAAGAAAAGGATTAATGTAGGGTTAAAGTATATAGAGAAGATTCTAATATTCTACCACTCTTAAAATACATACCACAATTATCTTTCCTTTATTATCCTATTTCTTGTCTTTACTTTACCATGGAACTAAATGATTTTTTTTTCACCACTCTATTTTATTCCTTGAGAACTGGGTTAGAAAACTGTGGCCTGCTAGCTGGCTGCCTTTTTTGTAAAGTTTTATTTAAACATAGGTATCACCATTCATTGATATATTGTCAATGACTGCTTTCATGTTATAATGGCAGAGGTGAGTAATTACTATACAGAGAGTATAGCCTACAAGCCTAAAATGTTTACTCTCTGGCCTTTTACTGGAAAAGTTTGCTGACCACATTTTAGATTATTGTTCCAATTGTCTTCTGGCCTTCATTGTCCTTGTCATCCTCTATACTATAGAGTCTATAGTATTGCCTCAATGTTGTCTTCTTGGAGAAGGCTTCCTTGGCCTCCCAATTAAAGTTATTTATTTTTAATCAATTCTTTTACTTCCTAACATTTTATCTGTACTTCAGCAAATTGGCCAACTTGCTCATTCCCAAATACACCTTGTGATTTTTGTTTTGGTGTTTTTACTTATCTTGTTCCATCTATGGTAGGTTGAATTATGTACCCCAGAAAAAAACATGTTCTTAATCATAATGCATTTCTGTGAGAGTAAACCCATTGTAAATAGGTCCTTCTGGAGATGTTATTTTTAGTTAAGGTGTGGCCCAGCTGAATGAGGTTGGTCCTTAATCCTACTACTGGAGGCTATATGAAGACAAAGTCACATGGAGGAGAAGCTAGAAGTCAATGAAACTGGAAGATAAAGGCAAAGATGCTACCATGTGCATTACCATGTGATGGAAAAACCAAGGACTCAAGGCTTGCAGGCAGCCACTCCCTGAATGCCACAGTCTTAAGGGAGAATGCATCACCTGGCTAATGCCTCAATTTTTGACTTCTCCTAGCCTCAAAACTATAAGCCAATAAATTCCTGTTGTTTAGGCCAACCCATTGTATTGTATTTATTTTAGCGGCTAAGAAACTATGACACCATTATCTATAATTCCCTTTCTTCTGACTTCTGAATGATTAAGTCTTGCCCATCTTTATGGCTCAGCTTAAATGCCATTTCTATACTAAATATATGATTCCTTCCTCTGTCCCATTTCCTGCCTCTGCCCTTCTCCACCTGGTAAACATTATCCTGAATCTCAAATCTTCTGTTCAGTCTTGCTTTTCTTCTTTTTCTCCTGCTCCTCTTCCTCCTTCTTTTTAGTGTTATTACATCTACATGTATTCCTAAAAAGTCTAATTATAATTACTTTTAACTTTATTAAAAATATGTCTTGATATATAAAATCATTTGGATTTACTTTTTTTTTTCACTTAATATTATATTGCTAAGATTCATCCATATTGCTGATGTCTTAGTTATCTATGATAGTGTAACAAATAACCCCCAAACTTAGTTTTAGAACAACACACATTTGTTATCTTATGGTTTTGGTGTGTCAGGAATCTGGGCATGGTTTAGCTGGGTTTTCTACCTTAGGGTCTCTCATGAGGCTACAGACAAGGAGTTGTCTGGAACCACGGTCTTCCCAAGGTTCAAGTGGGGCAGATCCACTTAGTGGTTGTTGGCAGAATTAAGTTCTTCATGGGCTATTTAACTGAGGGCCTCAATTCTTTCCTGGCTCTTGGGCAGAGGTTGCTTAGTTCCTTGACAGATGGTCCTCTCCAACAGAGCACAGGAGAAAAGCCAGGGAGAAAATACCAGCAAGGCAAAAGTCACAGTCTATTGTAAGTGAATCATGGACGTGACATCCCATCACTGTTCCCATATTCTCTTAGTTAGAAGCAAGTCCACACTCAAGGGGAGAGGATCACACAAGAGTGTGAATGCCAGGAAGCAGGGATCTTTGCCAAGCCATGTCAGAAGCTGCCTGCCACGTCGTATATCACTGTTTATTCATTTTAATTGCTATGTACAATTTTGTGTGAATATACGACAGTTTATGCACCTGTTCATGGGCATTGTCCCACTCCCTGCCTCAGGTTTTTGCTCCTTTCAGCAGTGATGCTGCTGGACTTCCAGGAAGATGGTGGACTAGAAAGACACAGGACTCTCTTCTCCTCCAGAGAAATAGCTTTAAGATAGGCTGAAACAGCCTGGAAAAAGATCTTCTAGGGTTTAGGACACCAGGCGAAGGCTGGACACCACCCAGAGGAGAAAGGGACAAAGGAGGGGAATTGAAACCACAGAACTGTGAGCTGAAACCAGCGGCTGCTGCTGCCAGCACCCTTCCCCACACCAAAGACACTTTAGAATTCTCAGGCCCCTGGGCCTGCTGCTGCAGACAAAGGGGGCTCCAGGGATCCACCACCGCAGGAAAGGGGAGAGAGGGGCACAGCCTAAGGCTGACTCAGCTTTTGACTCACAAATTTGGTCTGCTGTGTCTGAGGAGCACTTCCAGGCTGGGTGTGGCAGTGCCATTGTTTGCCTTGGGAGCCAGCAAGGGGCTAAAGATATACGACCCTCCCAATCTCTTCCTCTACTAACAGGGAATGTTTGTTGAGGACTCAGAGGGGAGTGGAAATATTTCCAACCTGGGAAAAGGGAGGGGGCTGCCAGAAAAGGCTGGAGAACTGTCACTGAGAAAGTTTGAATTACAGGGCTCTTAGCCTCCAGGCAGGAAGCTCTGTCACATTGATCCAATCTGTGCTGCAACAAATACACTCTGACCAGGCACTGAATGGAGAGCTGCCAAAGAGTGCCATCTGCTGGCAGACCAAGGAAGCGCATGTGAGAAAATTAAAAATAAGTAAAAGAGGCTTTTTCTGGCCTTTATAGCTTCCCTCCCCAAAGTCCTACGAAGCTGGTCTGCAACCAATTACTGGGTCCAGAGCCCAATTTTGAGCAACTAGCAGGGACAATCCTAACAATCCAGGTCAAGCCAAGAATCAAAGAGCAGTGGTAACACAACCTCCTGCCACTAAATCCCTAAAAAGAGAAAGAAATTGAGCATATGAGTAAACTACATCCTAATCAGATGCCTAGACATCAGCAAAAAATTACGAGCCATGCTGAGAAAATAGAACACATGGCCCAAGAAAAGGAATATATCAAAGCCCCAGAAGAGACATAGGATTTGAGAGAAAGAATTAGCGAGATGCGCACAAATTTCCAAAATCAAATTAATGAGCTGAAAGACAATATAACTAAAGAGATAAATGACATCAAGAAGACATTGAGTGAGCACAAAGAAGAATTTGAAAACCTGAATAAAAAAGTTACAGAGCTCATGGGAATGTAAGACACAATAAGTGAGATAAAAAACACATGAGATCCCTCAGGACTAGTTATTTGGCCTTTTGTTGCTGGGTGGGGGGCTGCTGTGCTGCACATGCCCCTCTGGGGGGGGTACCAGGGCAACAGCAATTACATTGCCTGCTACTCAGCCTCTGCCCCAAATAACACCTCTTGGGGGTCCTCCAAGTACCCCACCAAGAATTATGTGTAAGGAGGGTGGGGGCGTGGGGCCTCCCTGCCTAAGCTGGAGCCATTCAAGACATGGCCATCCTTAATAACTTTGCCATTCTTTTTTTATATTTTCTGTTTCCTTTTTTGCTGGTTTTTTGTTTGTTTGTTTGTCTGTTTTTTAATCTATTGGCTAACTGAACCCAGAAGATGGCTCATTCCCCTCCTGGGTTCTGCTGCTGGTGCATCTCATCTTTGGATGATGCAGCCAAAGAGGTGATATTTTGGAGTTTCTGGATCTTCCTCCATCCCTCCTCAAAACCCTGGAAATCAGAGCCCTTGGACACATCCCCATTTTGGAGGCAAAAACCTGAAGCTGTGAGCCCAGGTTGAAAGGCTGCTTACTTTAACAGCAAGATGCCTGACCCCAAGAGAAGCTGCTGCTGCTGCTGCTGCTGCTGCTGGAGAGACTTCCCTGGATTTGCAGGGACACCCTGCTCCCTGGTCAGACCTCTGTGGGCCCTCCTAGGGCTTCTTGAGCCTCTTGGCATCTTTAAGAGTAGCAGATAAGTGACGAGAGCACCCCACCTCCATGTCTCTGACTTGGTTCCTATATCCTGGTACTACGCTCCCTCCTGGAGTCCCAGCTGTGGAGTAGACCCTTGGGCCTTTCACCTCCAGCACCTCCCTGTCACCACCCCCCGCTCATTTTTGCCTAAGCCCTGCTCCATGCTCACTAAGTTTTTTATTAAAATAAATCATGTTTTGTTAAACACACACACACACACACACACACACACACAGTAGAGGCATACAACAGCAGACTCGACAGGACGCCCGGTACGACTTAGTGCGGATTTCTCTTCAGAAACCATGGAGGTGAGAAGACAGTGGTATTGTTACCAGATTTTGTATAGGTTCTTAACTTATGCTGCAGAAATGAATTTCAGAGCACGTCAGGTTAGTTAGGCAAGTAATTTATTAAGGTAGGGAGGGAAGAGAAATGGGAAAAAATAACAGATCACGGGTCCTCGGTAGAGAGTAAGGGCCTGAAGAGTGATAAAGAGGACTGATTTATAGACTATAATTTCTCATTATAGATTATAAATGCCCAGGTTTTACTTGCATGTTGTTCCATGCAGGGGGACATGGCGAGAGCAGAGTGCAGAAGCTAAGAAGGGCTCAGGAGAGGGAGAGACTTTTGCATCTGCTTTTAAACCATTAATTATTCCGCCCATTTGCTAATGGCATGGGAGGAGTCTCAGCTGTTTGCTGTTTTGATTGATTATCCCACCCAAACAAACTCTCACTGTTTGCAGATGACATGATCCTGTATTTAGAAAATTCTGAAGTATCTACAACAAAGCTACTTAAGCTCATAAATGAGCTTAGCAAAGTGGCAGGATACAAGATCAACATGCAAAAATCAGTAATGTTTTTATACAGTAGTACAGAACAATCTGAGGAGGAGATCAGGGGGAAAATTCCATTTACAATAACAACAGAAAGACTCAAATACCTAGTGAATTAATTTAACCAAAGAAGTACAGGACCTATATGCAGAAAACTACAAAACAATCCGAAAGAAATAAAAAAGACCTAAACAAATGGAAAGACATTCCGTGTTCATGGATTGGAAGAATAAATATCGTTAAGATGTCAATCTTACCCAAACTGATTTATAGATTCAATGCAATACCAATCAAATTTCCAACAGCCTACTTTACAGAATTAGAAAAAGCAATTACCAAATTCATTTGGAAGGGAAAGTGCACCCAAATAGCCAAAAGCATTCTAAAAAAGAAGAGCAATGTGGTAGGAATTTCACTGCCTGATCTGGAAACATATTACAAAGCTTCAGTGGTCAAAACAGCATGGTACTGGCATAAAAATAGATACATCGATCAGTGGAATAAAATTGAGTGTCCAGAAGTGAACTCTCACCTCCACAGTCAACTGTTTTTTTTTTGGTTTTTTTTTTTAAAGATTTCTTTCTTTCTTTATTCCCCCCACCCTCCTCGTTGTCTGTTCTCTGTGTCTGTTCACTGTGTGTTCTTCTGTGTCTGCTTGTCTTCTCTTTAGGCGGCACTGGGAACTGATCCTGGGACCTTCTGGAGTGGGAAAGAGGCACTCAGTCTCTTGCACCACCCCAGCTCCCTAGTCTGCTGCATCTCTTATTGTCTCTCCTCTATCTCTTTTTGTTGCATCATCTTGCTGCTCCAGCTTTCTGCGTGGGCCAGCACTCCTGTGCCGGCCAGCACTCCTGCATGGGACAGTACTCCTCTTGGGCCAGATCACGGCACGGGCCAGCTTGCCTTCACCAGGAGGCCCCGGGAATCGAACCCTGAGCCTCCTTTATGGTAGGCAGGAGCCCAATTGCTTGAGCCACATCTGTTTCCCTCAATTGGCTTTTGAAAAACCTACCAAGTCCATGTACACAGGACAAAACAGTCTCTTCAACAAATGGTGATAGGAGAACTGGATATCTATAACCAAAAGAATGAAAGACAACCCCTATCTCACTCCCTATACAAGAATCTACTCAAAATGGATCAAAGACCTAAATATAAAAGCCAGGACCATAAAACTACTAGAAGAAAATGTAGGGAAACATCTTCGAGACCTTGTAGTAGATGATGGTTTCTTGGACCTTACACCTAAAGCACGCGCAACAAAAGAAAAAATAGATAAATGGGAACTCCTCAAAATTAAACACTTTTGCACCTCCCAGGACTTTTCAAAAGGGTGAGAAGGCAGCCGACTCAATGGGAGAAAATATTTGGAAATCACATGTCAGATAAGGGTTTAATATCCAGGATATATAAAGATATATTATAACTCGACAAAGACAAACGACCCAATTGAAAAATGAGCAAAAGACCTGAATAGACATTTGTCCAAAGAAGAAATGCAAATGACAAAAAAAACATGAAAAAATGCTCAACCTCACTAATGATTAGGGAAATGCAAATCAAAACTACAATGAGATATCATTTCACACCTATCAGAATGGCCAATATTAATAAGACAGAGAACTACAAGTGTTGGAGAAGATGTGGAGATAAGAACACCTATTCACTGTTGGTGGGAATGCAAAATGGTATAGCCACTGTGGAGAACTTTTTGGCAGTTCCTAAAGAAGCTTAATATAGACTTGCCATGTAACCCTGCAATACCACTACTGGTAGTATACCCAGAAGAACTGAGAGCAGTGACATGAACAGACATCTGCACACTGATGTTCATAGTGGCATTATTCATGATTGCCAAAAGTTGGAAATAACCCAGGTGTCCATCAACCGATGAATGGATAAACTGTGGTATATTCACATGATGGAATATTATGCAGCTGTTAGATGAAATGAAGTCATAAAGCATATGACAACATGGATGAACCTGGCAGACATTATGTTGAGCGAAACAAGCCAGACATACTGTATGATTGTGTTAGTATCAACCAAATATATTGTGTAACATATTGTATGATTAAAAAAATTTATATGTATCCATTACATTTAATTGAGAAATGTGTTTTTATTCAACTGTGTTTTTAAAATTTTTTAGTTATTGTTTATATTTTCAATTATTGAATGTACAAAATAAAGTAAAAAAAACAAACAGTGATGCCACAAGCATTCTTGTACATATGAGGGGAACATGCTACTCTTTTCTGAATCGGTCCCAATTTAGTATATGTTCTGGCAGAGTGAGCACTATTAAGACTTTCTTGATTAACTCTACCTGGAATTAATCTTGTTCATTCTAAACACTGGTAAGCTCTTCATCTCTTATGATACTTAGCACATGTCACCTTTTATTACACTTACTTGTGCATGCCATATTTTTCTCCTTGAAATATGTCATGAGGGCAAGAGATAGATTTTATTCTTCTTTATAATTTATATAATGCCTACAAAGCACTCAGTATATTAGTAAGATTTCAATAAGTATTACTGAGTGAAAGAATTCTGTCTAAACATCCCTGCCTAATTTAAAGGTTTTCATAATTTGGCTCCAGTGATCCAACTATATTTCTTATTGCTCCCCAGCATAGGCCCCTGTTTAGGCAGGTAGGTCTCTTTAACACACTCTTTCAATCTTTTCCTAAAGAATGTAGCCCATATTGATTTCTTTCTTCTCCTGTTCCTATTAAATCAAACATAGTCAGTGTTTATTTATTTGATCAGCATTGGCAGATACATTAAATACCGCAACTTTAATGAGTCCTGGGCAAGTATGAGGTCAGTGTATGATTATTTATCTGGAGATATAGGTGTATGCTCGAAAAAGGGGAGCGGCGGGGTTCAGCTTGAGCAGCTGGATCATATAGGAAGTCCCAGATGAGAATTGTGTCATCATGTGAACTACTGACTATCTGGAATTCATCAAACTGGAGTCGGAAAACTCTTCCGGAATGCTCCACAAGGGTCCATAGACAGAGTGTTCCTGCAGGAGCACGGGGGTCCAAAGCAGCCACAAGATCTCACACTTTAATTTTTCCATCATAAGCCCCACTGACTATCCTCTTGTTATCAAATTGAATGCAGCGCACCGGTTCCTCATGGCCTTCTAACACTCGTAAACACGTGCCACATTCTATATCCCATAATCTGATAGTGTTGTCCGATGTTGTTACTATTTATATCAGCATTTCGTACTTTATTATGTTTTCTGGCAATGTATTTATTCTTTTTTAAAAACTTTAGAGAAATTTTAGATTTACATTTACAGAAAAATTACCCCTAAAGTATAGGGAATTTCCATATAACAACCCCCCCCACACACCAACACACATAGTTACCTCTATTATTGACATCTTAGTGTGGTATACTTACTACAGTTGATGAACAAATATTGTAGCATTGCTACTAACCAAAATCTAGTTTACATTAAGGTTTACACTTTGTGCCGTACAGTTCCATAGGCCTTGACAAATGCATAATATTTGCATCCATTATTGCAATATTATACAAAAGAATCTCACTGCCCCAAATATGCCCTGTTCCATCCATTCATTACCCTCCTCCCTTCTGAACCGCTGGAAACCAATATCTTTATATTAATTTTACAAGTTCTTCTGCCAATACAAGATAACATCCGGGATAACAACTAATCTACTTTGGTCCGTGACCATAACCGCCCCCCCCCTTGATTGTTCATTCCCCAATCTTGAGGGACCTGGAACGATGTCCACTCGGACAGCCCTAGCCTGAAAGGGGACCCAGATACCAGGGGAGAGATGGAAGGCATTATCCTGTCTGCAGCGGCAAGCACTCCCCGTTTTTTTGGGATGGGACATATCCATCATCATCATTTTGTTGGTTGTCCAGTGTAAGCCAAAAAAACTGGAGAGTAGGAGTTGTCACTACTCTGCTGGGATTCAGGGCTCAACTGGCATTTAAACAGTCCAAAGATTTAAGGCTCTGTGAAATATACTTAACAGATACATTGAAAATTATAGGTTCAAATAAAAAGAATAGAAGAATCATGATTAGGGGAATTATAAATGAATATAGTTATGTTATATTGGGGAGATAGATTATCATATATTCCCTGATAGGGCCCATCCAAGGGGTATTGGTTTCATGGTGCTCTGTGCCTTGATTCAAGAGATGTATTTACCCTTAGTAGGTGCATAAATTATCTTATTTTATAGTTCCTTTCAACCAGTTGAATATTTTTATCCAACCTATGTTGTCAGTCAGCTGATCAAATAAATAAATACTGATTTGTTTGAGTAAGTTCTACTACCTTTTTTTTTTGTCTCAGGTATTTTTGGAGTTAATGGAGTCAGAAGGTCCCCCAGAGTCAGAGAGTTCAGAAAAATCAGTAGTTTTCTCACGGCAAGAAGAAGCAGCTGAAGCACTTGAGGTAACAGGCACTGTGAACCCCCTCTTACAGCCTGCTCTCACAGGGGATGTAGAAGGTCTGCAGAAGATTTTTGAGGATCCTGAGAATCCTCATCATGAACAGGCCATGGAGCTACTCTTGGAAGAAGACATTGTTGGGAGAAATTTGTTGTATGCGGCCTGCATGGCTGGGCAAAGTGACGTGATTAGATCTTTGGCAAAATATGGTGTGAATCTGAATGAAAAAACTGCCAGAGGTATTTTTCTCTCATTATTATTACTTAAGAATAGCTATGACCCTCCTAAAGATGCTATGTACTAACTTTAAGGTTGGATAAAGTTGATGTGCCTGCTTTATATTTTGTATATACTGTATTATATATGTATACATATATATGAATATATGTATGTACATACATTTATATCTATATTGATTCCCTGTAACATAGGTATGTGGCATAGACATAGCATACTGTTAAGAACACAGTCTTCCCTATTTACTAACTTTGACTTGGGGAAGTTACCTAATTTTTTTGTGTCTCTGTTTCTTCACGGGTAAAATGGGGATAATAATTGTATTTTCCTTACAAATGTTAAGAAGATTAAATAAAATAACAGATATAAATATCATAGTGCTTGGTACATAGTAAAATGAAACATAGTAAATGCTCACTAGTCTTACCATTCTCTCTCATTTTCTTTTGAGATTTATTAGTTTTAGTAGACATCTGATCAGTTCTTTAATTCAGTAATTTGTTTTTTTCAGATTGCAAATATAATATGTGATCACTGTAGAAAATAAAAGAAAATAATGATGTCCAGTAAAGATTCTCTTCATGCTCATGTAGAACATTTTAAAATATTGACCATATGTTAGGCCATTAAGAAAGGTTCAATAAATACCAAAGAATCTACAGCATGCAGTTCTTAGTCTCTGACCACAATAAAGTATAAGATAATTGAAAATCCCCTGTAAATTTGAAACAAAAACTCACTTTAAAGCATTGGTGGGACACAGAAGGTATAGTGGAAATTGGGAAACAGTTAAGTGGCAAGTGTGCAATTCAGTGGCATTTAGTGCATTGCACATTTACAATGTTGTGCGTCTACCATCTCTCTCTAGTTTCACAACTTTGAAAAGCAAAAATTTAACTTTCTGAAAAAGAAATAGGAGTGTATTGTTATATTTTTGAGGTATCATGGGAGTTCTTAAAATGAGACACAAATAAAACACAAATTATTAAGGGAAATATTGATATATATAAAATTTAACAATTATGCACAAAAGATACCAAAAAGTGAAAAGGTAAGCCACAGACTGGGAGAAGATATTTGCAGTATAGTCTCAAATGACAAAGGCTGTATCAAGACAGCCTACTAATCAATAAGAATAATTCAACCCCTTAGAAAAATAGGCAAAAGATATGAACAAGCAATTAATCGGCCAATAAATATATGAAAATATGCTCAACTTCACTATTAAAATGCAAATTTAAACAATGAGTTACCACTACTCATCAGATTGGCAAAAATGTAAAAATCTGGCACTATCTGACAACATTAAATATTGGTAAGATACAGGATATGGAAACTTGTGGTCTGCTGGAGGGAGTGTAAATTGGTACACCCACTTTGAAGGACATTTATATAAAGTTGCAAATGAACATATCCTATGATCCAGATATTTATTTCTAAATATATATCTTTGGGAAATTCTCACACATGCTCATAAAGAGACATATGTACAAAAATGTCTATTCAAGTGTTATTTGTAACAGTAAGTAATTGGAATATTACACAGCAGTTAAAACGAATGAACTAACGTAACTCTTTGGATATGAAAATGGATAATTCTCAAAAACATAACATTGAGACCAAAAAGCAAGTTGCAAAAGGATTTTATAGTGGATTGGTTAAGAGTGTTGATTTTGAAGCCCTACTGCCTATGTTCAAATCCCAGCTTTGCCACTAAGCTGTATTACTTGGACAAATTATATAACCTTTCTGTGCCAGTTTCGTCATCCACAAATGAGGATAATAGTAATATCTAAAAATCATACTACAGACAAGAAAAGGAGAGCCCCAAATCAATATTTGACAGTGTGCCTCCAACATCAATCAAGGGAGGCGGGGTTCTGATTAACTGATGTGAGGATTGCTGTCGTCTTAGTAAGTTTTTTCCAATTTGTGGAGATATGTGTACAGTCTTTCAGAGCTTGATGACATATTCTAAGATAATCTATTTCTTCACTCTGATTTCATGCTCACTGTGAAATCTTCTCATTTAGCTGAGGACATTCCCAAGTAAAGTGTTAAAGATATGCCCTGGTTTCTTCTTGCTGGTGATAGAAAATGCCAGAGAAGAAATTGAAGGAAGAACTGTTAAATGAAAAGAACTGGGACTTGATTTGGAAAATTCTAAGCCTACCCAGATGGCAAAGACATTAAAATTAAGAGATTCGCTGCCAGGAAAGCATATTATAGAGAAAAAGCTGAGTGATGAATCTACAATCCCTTGCTGACATGTTGGAAAGATAAAAAACTCAGAGTATTTAGACACAAGAGATTAAGGGTATGACTGAGGGTATCCTCTCAATCAAACCAGGGGCCCTCTAGGAGGCTCAAGGGCATTGTCCCTTAGCTACCTCAGCAGAAGCCAAAGGGATTACCTCAAAAGTATTTGTGGACCTGGCTTCTGCCTAATGAAGTGAATCATCTCTCTGTCACATCCACAGGGCACCCACAACGTTCTTGAGAATTTTTTTTCAGCGGCAGAAACACTCTAGCTTGGACTGAACAAGGCAGAGAGAGTACAAAATGAAAGATAGCTTCTACTTTGAGGAAGCAAAAGCTGATAAACCTAATCAGTGGCAAAAGTGCTAGGAAGGATGATGGTTCAGAGGACTGAACCGAGAGCCCAGAGGGCAGATCTGAGAACCACGGAGGATTATTCCCAGGCCTTGAAACCTAATGTAGTTTGCCCAGCTGGATTTCAAAAATGCTTTGACCTGGTAATTCTACTTTACCTTTCATTTTTCTCCCTTTTGAACTTGAATACCTATAACTTTTATCTTTGCCTGTCCCACCATTGTATGTTAGGAGTAGATAACGTGTTTCTTAAGTTTCACAGGTCCGCAGATGGAGAGGATTGTGCCCCAGGACTTGTACTTAATGGATTATACCCAGACCCTCATCTGCACCTGATTTAGATGATTTAGATGATTAGATTTGGGGCTTTTGAGCTGATGAAATTTAGAGGAGATTTTGAACTTAGAGTTAATACTATAATGGGGTGAGATCTTGGGGATGGGGTGAATTTATTTTGCATTTGGGAGGTGAGTCTTTGGGAGCCAGTGGACAGACTGGTTGGCAGAATGCGCCCCCTCCCCAGATGTACATTCCCTAATCTGTGGAACCTGTGAATATGTTTACATTACATGGCAAAAGGGACTTTGCAGATATAAAGGTTACTGGCTTAAGACAGAGTAACCTGTATTATCCAGGTAGGCCCAGTCTAGTCACACGAGCCTTTAAAAGTAGAGAACTTTCTCCAGCTGTGGTTAGAAGAGATTCGGCAGAAGTCAAAGAGATTTGAAGGGTGAGAAGGACTCATGTTATGGCTCGTTTGAAGACAGAAGAGACAATGTGATGAGGAATGCGAGCAGCCTAAAAGATGAGAGAGGCTCCCGGCTGACAGCCAGTAAGGAAATGGGGACTTTGGACCTACAACTGTAGGAGACAGAATTGTGCCAACAACCAGAATGGGCTTGGAAGCAGATTCTCCCCCAGAGTCTTCAGATAAAAACCCAGGCCAGCCAACACCTTGATTTCAGCCCTTTGAGTCTCTAAGCAGAGGACTCAGCTGAGCCACACTGAGTCTGCACTTCTGACCCACAGAATTGTGAGATAATAAATGGGTGTTGTTTTTAGCTGGTAAATTTGTCGTCATTTGTTTTGGCAGCAATAGAAAACGAATACAGAAATCTCAGTTATACTTCTGATACTGTTTATTTCTGTTATAGATGTTTTTATGGGGAATGGAATGTGTCAAGAAGTTTTCTGGGTATTATATGTAATAATAATGTGGCATTCCATTAAGATGATTCTACAGTGGGAAGTATGCATGAACTGGTCAATTTATTTATACCAGTCAATTTGGAAGTTATTTTTTTATCATTATAAAATAATAAAATACATGAAGGTTGACCAGTTTCTTGTTTAGTTGGTATGATTCAGTTTCCATGATGTAGTCACCTGAGAAATTGGTTCAAATCAAGTTCTTAATCATGCATATTTGGGAACCAACCCTTTCTTTGCTTTTATTAAAGTGTAGATTCAGTACTCTGAGAGACACAAGGTGAGGTGGCTTTGACATCTCCAAGCCTGATAAGCAGTACCACATTTACTTGCATAATTACCATTTGGTGCTTAAAATAAAACTGTTAGTGTCATATGAACTCTGGCTTCTTAACACCTACAACTCTTGACCTAGAACAGAGATTCTGAATCTTGTCCAGGTGTTGAAAAATCTGGAAAATGTAATGCTCTTTAGAGAAGACCTTATATTTTGTGGAACAATGTGAAATATTTTCTTCTGTCATATAGATAATAGAGAACTTGATTATAGATATTTTTGATACTAGAAAATGACTTATTTGTATGTAGAACAAAATCACAAAATGAACAACCTCTCCATTAAAAAATTAAACTGACGAGTAAAGCATTATTAACTACTTCTGAACTTTTATGTTCATTATTTGTTTGATTTTTAGATCATTTACTAGTGAGACACAGCAGGTCCTGAAGTTTTTAAGAAAAATATCACAAAAGAAAAACTTAAGACTTTTGTGGAATATTTTCTGTGAATTAAGACTACAGGCATTGCGATGGAATACTCTTAACCATCTCCTAGAACACTAGTGATCTATTGGGACATAAGAAATAATTGACCTAGAATTTAAAAGACTTGAGTGAAGAACTGCAGTATAGGTGCCTCTACAGTATGCAGATGTTGCCATTTGTTTGTGAATGATACTCAGAAAATGGAGACGATGGAAAATGATTTTCATAGTGATTTGATGAATCATGCTTGCATTCAGGATTTCCCTTCCTTTTAAATATTTGTTTTTGGGGGAATTGGGACACTTTTGAGCCAAAGAAGGAGGATGAACACCAGTTTTCTGCACTACTGACCTTTGGCCTATTTGAAAATACCTTGTTTTCTGATTGAGTGAAGAACAGGACTTTGTAGACTGAAGCTCATTGATGATAGAATGCACTCGGGTTCTGGCAAGGCTTTATTTATGCAACCTGACCACACCCACACAGGCATTATCAGAACTAATTACTGTTTCAAACTCTATCTTTCTATACAATCAGCAAACGTTTATTAAGGATGGAGGAATAGCCAGGCCTTGTGCTGGAAACTGGGGAAATAAGGATGAATCAGTTCAGCCCTTGAGGAGTTCACAGTTTAGCAGAAAACAGATAGATAAACAAAGTTATATATGGTGGGATCAGGTATTAGTGGTTTCTCAGAGAGAGATAAGTCAGCTTGACCTGAAAGTGTTGGACATGATCAGGGAAGTTTCACAGATGTGACAATACTTAGATTGAGTCTTGAAGAATGACTGTCATGCAGAGAATGAGAGTTGATGGGAGGGATGGGTGGCAGGTTGTAGTGACTGTATTCTCTGGTCTTAGTGTTACAATATTTCCAGTATTTTCGTATACTCACTATTTTAAGGACTGAAATACTGGTCTTTAAAAAAGTATAATAGTATTATTTGGTATTTTTAAAAATCTGAAATCCCAGTCATTTATGACTTAAGCACAAGAGCAATAATTTAATTATTCCATGTATTTAAAAAGACAAACGGAAGCCTCCAAATTAGATGGACCATACCGGGGTATTACAAAGTTACTGTCATAAAAATAATTCTTAAAATTCAAAGACTTCTCAAACAAGTAGAATATGAAACTGATGGCTTTGAAATTGATCAGATAACTGAAATGGAATCTCTCTCTGTACATAATGAAACTAAAAAAGACAAAGATGAGGCAGCAATGTTTTCTTAGGGGAAAAAGTACAGCTTACTCTTGATAAGCATGATTGCAGTACTAGCAAAAAGCAAAACAAAACAAAAAACAAAAAGCTTTTCAAAAAGATCTGTCTCTTTTCAAAGTAGAGATGGGATAATTTGAAGATAATCTGAAAGAAAATATTTGATGTTTATAATTACTAACGATGAGTCAGAAAAACTTCAATGAACTGAAAAAAATTGTATAAAAATATCCCGGTGATACCATTAATACATTTAAAAGATCAAATAGTATTTCATTTGAAATTTTCATGATTAGTTACATTTTCTTAATTTTTATAGTGTTTAGTTGTTTTTTCGATCTTAATTTTTTAATCTGACAATATATATTACTAATAGAATAATAATATATACTTAATAGTTATATGTTATGCTTTTAAAATGTTTATACATTTTAATATATGAAAATATTTGCTTTACTAATTAAATGAATTCTGAACCCAGTTTTATAACATACCATTATTAATATTAAGTAAACATAAAATCTATACTGCTATTATTTTGTTCCTCTACTTTAATCACCTTTGCAGAGAAAACAGTCTATAAGAAGTTATGGAGGCATGAAACAACATGATTTGGGGAATTCAAAGAGTTTGATACAAGTCTGGTGATAGGGCAAGTTGTGAGAAATGTTATAGATAGAACTGTTTTGTTCTATTGCCTACTATTTGTTCATGACTATTGTTTCTTTCTTGGATTTTGACCTTATCCTTGGCACACTCGTTAGTTTGTAGCACACTCCGTGTTTCCATTTCCTCATCTATAATGGGAACACTACTAGTACCTTCCTCATAGGTCATTGTGAGAATTAGATGAATTGATACTTGTGGAACACATAGAATAGTGCCTGCATAGAGGGAAAGATTCCTTTTCTTCTTATTGGATCTTTTGGCTCACTATGAATTATCTACTCAACTGACTCTATATTTGGTAACCAGTAGTCTTCTACAAAGAGATTTCCCCACCCCCTGTTAGAATCAACCTCAATCCTCCTCAGTTCCATTTACAGTCCCTTTCTCCCAGGTAGAGTTTCCATCATGCAACTTTCTGCATCCCTCTCCAGGAAGCCAACATGCATAGCTAATATTATGGTGAAACTTCAGGAAAATCCCCTTCTGGTCTGGATGCTCCCTAACAGCATCTTATTTAAATGGTTTCCTTCTCATGGGAAGCTGATGGGGTTAATAAACTGCAAGGATCTGTGTGCTTCTTTCTAGAAGACAGTCTCCAACAAGGGAAAAATCATGTAAAGTTTATAAATTCCTGGGTAAAAGCCTCTTTTTGTTTAAAAAGCTTGTCTTCTTGCTTTTAAAAATATTTGTTTTAAAGGAAAGGGGAGCGAGCAGCTGTAGGTCAGTGGTTGAGCGTGTGCTCCCCAAGTATGAGGTCCCAGGTTCAATCCCCAGTACCTCCTAAAAATAGGTGGGAGGGGAGAGTACCCTGCCTTTCAGTGTCAAGTGAATTAGGAACACTATGATTAGATGGTACCACTGACTTATACTTCAGCTTTAAGGAATGCCATGCAGGATCCAGACTGTCTTCCCATTTGGAATGGTCTCCTACTAGCAGTGTATTGCCTGTAGGTAGTGTCCTACCCCTAGCAAATCAGTGGCCCCAGACCATTTGGCTGATGGAAGACTTCCATCTTCAGGCAGAAGGCAGGAAGAACAAGGGAGGTATCGGTATTTCTTGATTTTATATTTTGTAGGAATAAAGGCACAATAAAATTCTTGAGCCAGTCTCCATCTCAGATGTTTTGAAATTTCTTGCTTGTTATGATATAAAAAATAAAATAAGGTTGGCACAAAGAAGGGAAGCAATTCTAATTTTGGCTGTTCCTAAAGTAGTTCACATCATGCTCTTTCTGATTCCTTATTAACCTTTTATTTTCCCTTCTTGTTATGATATCCTCAAGAGAAAGACAGTTCACAACTTGGTCCAAGACAGGCCCAGGATTGTAGGAATGTGGCAGACAACCAGTGAGCCAAGGAGACGTTTCTGGAAGGATAGAAGCATCATTATTCTCTCATCTTTTTCCTCATCCTAGCCAGAGGCAAATTTTTGGGGTGTTGTTTTCTGCTCCTTCTAAACCCTCTATCTGACAACAGACCTGGGTTTGAATCTTGCTTTGGCTACTCTGTGCCAGTGTGGTCTTAAGCAAGGTAAAGACTCTCTGACTTTCAATTTATATTGTATTCTTTAATGGGGTTAATAATATCTACCTTATAGGGTTACTGGAAGGATTAAATAAAATAACACAAAGTGTCTACTACTCAATAGATTCAATTAAATTGTTAGTTCATTATCTTGCTCATTTCTTCTTCTAGTAGTAGTAATACATGCCTCTTTGGCCAGTGCAGTGTAGTCATAATAGTGGATATTGTAATATTCTTATAGGTAAGTTAAATTGATCCTCTGACTTGACCTTTTTAAAACCAGTATGAAAAAATGTAAAATGCCTCTCATATTTTTTATCTTTTGTAGATCATCTCAAAGTCTTTAAGAAATAACTTTCTAATGTGATAGGTTATAATTTCAGTTTTAATTCATCTGATTAATTTTCAAATGATTAATTTCCAAACCAGAGGCATATGCAGTTATAGTAATTTGTATGACTGAATTAACAATAATGCTAGAGTAATTAGAGTTGGATGGAAATTCCTTAGATTAACATCATGAGTTCAGTTGTATTTCAAAATAGATAACTGCTAGGGAGATTGCCATCTTCCTTAGAATTCATTCAAATATATAATCCAGTGCTGCTAATTACATTCACAATGTTGTGTTACCATTACCATCATCCATTACCAAAACTTTTCCATTGTCCCAAATAGTAACTGTACATTTTAAGCCTTAACTCTATATTCCCTACCCACACCCTGTCCCCTGGTAACCTGTATTCTAGATTCTGACTTATGAGTTTGCTTATTCTAATTATTTCATGTCACTGAGACCATACAATGTTTGTCCTTTTGTGTCTGGCTTATTTCAGTCAACAGGATGTCTTCAAGGTTCGTCTATGTTGTCACATGTATCAGATCTTCATTCATTCATTCCTTTTTTGTTTTTTAAGATTTATTTATTTTATTTATTCATCCCCCCCTTGCTGCTTGTGCTGCTGTGTCCATTCGCTGCGTGTCTTCTCTGTGTCTGCTTATCTCCCCCTTGCTGTGAGGTCCTGCCGCATCAGCCCACAGCACCGCACGAGCCGGCCTGCCCTCACAAGGAGGCTCCGGGAAGCGAACCCGGGGCCTCTCATATGGTAAACGGGTGCGCTATCCATTGCGCCATACCTGCTTCCTTCCGTGAGGTTGCTGCATCAGCCCACCGCACCGCTCAGGCCGGCGTGCCCTCACAAGGAGGCCTCGGGACGCGAACCCGGGCCTCCCATATGGTAAATGGGGGCTCTATCCACTGAGCCACTCCTGCTTCCCCATTCATTCCTTTTTATGGCTGAATAATATTCCATTGTGTGTATATACCACATTTTGTTGATCCATTTATTGGTTGATGGGCCCTTGGATTGCTTCCATTTTTTGGCAATTGTGCATAATACCATTGTGAACATTGGTATGTAAGGATCTGTTCAAGTCCTGCTTTCAAATATTTTGGTTATATACCTGAAAGTGGGATCGCCAAATTATATGGTAATTCTGTACTTTCTGAGGATCTGCCAAACTATCTTCCACAGAGGGTGCACCATTTTGCATTCCCACCAACAGTGAATGAGGGTTCCTATTTCTCCACATCCTCTCCAACACTTGTAATTTTTTTTTTTAATAGTAACTATTCTAGTGGGTGTGAAATGGTATCTCATGGTTTTAATTTGCATTTTCCTAATACCTTTTCATGTGTGTTTTGGCCATTTGTATATCTTCTTTGGAGAGATGTCTATTCAAGTCTTTTGCTCGTTTTTAAATTGGTTTGTTTGTCCTTTTGTTGTTGAGAAACCTCCCAACTAGGAAAAGTCCTGGACCAGATGCCTTCACAGGTGAATTTTACCAAACATTTCAAGAAGAATTAATTTCAATCCTGCTTAAACTCTTCCAGAAAATTGAAGAGGAAAGAACACTACCTAACGCAATCTATGAGGCGAACATCACCCTCATATCAAAGGCAGACAAAGATATCGAAGAAAAGAAAATTACAGACCAATATCTTTTATGAATATAGATGCAAAAGTCCTCAACAAAATACTAGCAAGCTGAATCCAACAGCACATTAAAAGAAATATACACCATGATCAAGTGGGATTCAACCTGGGTATGCAAGAGTGATTCAACTTAAGAAAATCAATTGATTTAATACCCCACATTAACAGATGAAGGGAAAAAAGCCACACGAGCATCTCAATTGATTCACAAAAAGCATTTGACAAAATCCAGCACTTCTTGATAAAAACACCTAGAAAACTAAGAATAGAAGGAAAATTCCTCAACATGATAAAGAGCATATATGAAAAACCCACATCGTAATTAATGGTGACAGACTGAAAGCTTTCCCTCTAAGATCAGGAACAAAACAAAGATGCCCCCATCACCACTCTTATTCAAAATTGTGCTGAAAGTTCTTGCCAGAGCAATTAGGCAAGAAAAAGAAATAAAAGACATTCAATTTGGAAATAAAACTTGCCCTATTTGCAAGGTCCTAAATATAGAAAATCCAGAAAAATCCACAACAAAGCTGCTAGATTTTACTTTTAAAAAGTGGGAGGTGACAAGATTAACACCTAAAAATCAGTAGCATTTCTATACTCGGGCAATCAACAATTTAAAATAAAATCAAGAAAAAATTCCGTTTACCGTAGCAACTAAAAGAATGAAATGCTTAGGAATAAATCTAACCAAGAATATAAAGATCTTGTACACAGAAAACTACAAAACATTGCTAAAAGAAAACAAAGAAGACAAATAAAAATGGAGGGACATTCTGTGTTCATAGATTGGAAGACTGAATACTGTTAAGGTGTCAGTTCTACCCAAAGTGTTTATGGATTCAATGCAATCCCAGTCAAAATTCTAACAGCATTCCTTGTAGAAATGGACAATCCAATCATCAAATTGATGTGGAAGGGTAGGGGCCTCGAATAGCTAAAGCCATCTTGAAAAAGAGAACTGAAGTTGGAGGAATCACACTTCCCAAACTTATTATAAAGCCACAGTAATCAAAACAGCATGGCCCTGGCACGAACAGACATGTAAACTGATGGAATTGAGAGTTCAAAAATCAAACCTTGTATTTATGGCCAACTGATTTTTGACAAGCGTACCAAGACCACTCAATTGGGAAAGAATAGTCTCTTCAACAAATGGTGCTGGGAAAATTGAATCTCCATTTGCAGTTAAATGAAGGTGGACCCCCACCTCACACTATATAGAAAAATCAACTCAAAATGGATCAAGGACCTAAATATAAGAGCCAGAACTGTAAAACTCCTAGAAGATAACATAGGGAAGCATCTTCAGGACCTTCTCTTAGGCAACAGTTTCTCTCCAAAACACAAGCAACAAAAGAAAAGATAAATGGGACCTCATCAAAATGAGAAACTTTTGTGCCTCAAAGGACTTTATCATGGAAGAAAAATGACAACCTATAGAATGAGAAAAAATATTTGGAAACTACATGTCTGATAAGTGTTTAATATCTAGAATATATAAATAAATCCTCATTGAGTTTTTGTGCAACTAAATGTGTTTAATGTTTGTAAAGCACTTAAAATAGTGCTTGGCACATAATAATTGTTCAAAACTTGATAGCCATTATGATCTACTACTGCATAAAATATTCTGAAACAATATAGTGTGTTTGACCTGACCATCTTTGTTTTATTTGTTAGGTTACACACTCTTACACTGTGCTGCAGCCTGGGGTCGGTTGGAAACTTTGAAAGCACTAGTGGACTTGGATGTTGATATAGAAGCTCTGAACTTCCGGAAAGAAAGGGCTCGAGATGTTGCTGCTCGGTATTCCCAGACTGAGTGTGTTGAATTCCTGGACAGGGCAGGTAAGGAAACTCACAGGAAGGAAACTCACTGACTGATGCTATGGATGTTTTCCTTTGAGTTACAGACTTATGTCTTTAGCAAAGAAAAGGAATGATTGATGGTTTCAACTTCCATCAAGATATTTTATTTGTAGATACAATCACAGTCACTGTTGGTGTTAATAAATGCAATCTGCCTTTTTTGTATTTCACTATTGGCTTTAAACAGTGTACTTAATAGGATCTGTACATATTGGAAGCTGGCTGATTTACCAACTTCTAAGGATTTCACCAACAATTTTATATTAGAATTTATATACAATATATGTTCAAAGCCATTTTCTGAGAGACCCAGGCAGAGTGGGCATTCTCAAATTTTAAAAAAATGACATATTTGAGTAATACATTTGACTTCTCTAGGTAGAAACATTTGCAATAATAATTTAAAAATGGTTCATCTCAGACAAAATTAATCTGTGAAGTTAGAAATCTGAATAATATGTACCCTTGTAGCATGCGGGAGACTTGCGGGGTATAATGTTCTTTTTCTTGATCTGGTTGCAGGTTGCATGGGTGTATTCATTTGTGAAAATTTATATGACTTTTATAATTTTATGTATATATGTTATACTTTAATACAAAACATAAAAACCTATTTGCTATTGAGTTTTGCTAATATTTTGCTTAAGTGCTATATAGAACATAGCTTAAAATTACCTTTGTAACTGTGTATGTGTATAAATATTGGTTTAAAAACTAGTGATTTTGAAGTTCACAGCATTTATTTTCCATGTTTTTCTGCATTCATATTTTAAACTAGCATTTAGCAAGCACCATGAGTATAGCATTGCTGTATGTATAATTGGTTGTCTTTGCTCATTGGATATTTACTAGTGTGTTTGTGTAATGATAAGCTATAGGCACATTCAACATATAACAGTATCAAAAGCTATAATTGTTAAAATGGGCAGAGCAGGCAACATACATTACAGGAAAACCTTAATGAAACATCCTTAAGCATAAGGGGTGGTCAGAGAACATGAAGTCAGAGTGTGTTGGGGTTCAGCTGGGCCTTGAAGAATGGGTGGCATTTGAATACACAATAGAAGGGGGAAGGCGTGAGCAAAATCTGGGAATGGAAGTGACATGTTGTGGGACAGTGATAAGATCGCCTGAGTGGAGTGGTGAGTCATAGTTTGCACAGGTAGGTTACAGCACAGATGGAATAAAAGGCTCTAGAATCAGACTGCCTGTGTTTAAACACTGGTGTCTCCACTTGTAAGATACTTAAATTCTCAATGTCTGTTTCCTTTTTTCAAAAAGGGGGACAATAATAGTTCCTATCTCTTAGGGTTTTTGTGAGAAAGGAGATAATATAAAGCACTTAGCACAATGTCATGTGGTCTGACTTTGAAAAATACTGCTGTTATTATTACAGCCAGATTGTACCCTTGAATGCCAGGCAAATGAATTTTCACTCAATTGTGTAGCCACTGGGAGCCACTGAACGTTTAATGTAGAAGAGGAAGAGGATGAAAGTGATTTTTATGAAGATCCATCTGGTAACAGTAAGGAGTTTTTTTCTCATCAGTAAAATGAGAACGAGCTGGGAAGCATTGGTAGCAATAAGCAAATTGAGCTAAGGAAGCACACTTGGAAAGAAAAAGGTGTTATACTTTGAGCTTATTTGTGTAGGTAAATTGGGCACTTGTAGTAAATGCTTTTTAGGGACAATCTTTCTAGATGTCAATATCTTCAATTTTATGATTAGCTCTACAAGTAAAAAGAAAACGAAAATAGTGCTCATGAATAGTTATTGTAGGTGTGATTAATTCACATTCCTTAATTTAAAATCCATTTTTAGAGAATGACTCTGGCACTTAGAACCATAGTCTTGGTACAAATTTTTCTGTAGCTTTTTGAAAACACTTTGAGGCTTGTGGGTTTGTGGTTTCATTGGTGGTTTCCTTCCCCAGAATATCCATCTATTTAATTGGGTCCTTAGGTTTTTGGAGGAATTATACCTAACAAGTCCTCTTGATGAAGTTAATAGTAAAAAGTAATCTAGTTTTTTGTTTCCAGATATGGAATTGGGAGATTTGGAGCTTCATTGTAATGCAGTTGTCATGTAATGTCAGAAACACAAACTGCTCAATATGAAAATTTAACATTTAATTCAGACTTAACAGGAGTATAAATGACTTCCATTCTAGTTCTAGCTATTAGAGAAGGAACCACCTGATGACATTTAAGGGGCTGAGGACTCCCTACCTCAAACTCCAGAGTGCTGAAAATACCACTCTTACAGATAAATTTGTTTGGGTTTTAGAGGTTTGGGGACTTTTTCCCCCTAAGTCTTCAAGAGTCTTCCATAAAAAGAAATATGTATCTATGTAGTCTTAGAGGAAATTAGTTGATGGTTAGCTCAGAACTGATGGAATGGAGTATTTATGGAAGTGTGGGGTGGATTGTGCTTAGGAGGGGTGGAGCCAGGTAAAGACAGTGTGGAAAGTAGAACCAGAAATAGATGCAATAATCCATAATTGTCCAAGACAGGCATTAGTCTTTACCTGTAAAGACTGTAAAGTTATCTATCATCCTTTTAAAGATGATTTTTGAAAGGTTTTTCCTTATAAATATGGCATGTTTTGTGAGAATTTTCAATATATTTAAAATAAAATCTTATGTCCTTCTTTCAGACTAGTCTCCTGGTTTTTGCTGGAAAATATGTTAACCATATGTTTTAAAATGGAGGTGGCTGGTCAACCAAAAGCCTGAAATACTTTTTTAAAAAATTGAGGTGTCTTACCAACAAAAGCCTGAAATTAAAAAAAAATATTGGTATCTAATTCACCATTTATTACACTGAAAACTGAAAAACCTATATAGTATTTTTATTAATCTATTTCTTAATATTTTCATGTTATTTTAGGAATTTGAGATGGGAAATTAAGTCTCCTTATGACTATAAAATTTGCTCAGGAAAATAAGAAAAATCCACAAATATTATTTAAATCAGATTTATTGAAACACTAAGATTCTAGTCTACAGATTGGATAATGCTTAGTAGTCTAACTCATTAAAAAGAACAAAATACTTAAACATGTAGCAGTGATAGTACACAGTCTTTTCCCCAGTACTGTAGTAAGTATGGACTCCTTTTTAGATGAATGGAAAAAACTATTCAAACCAGATTTTGGAGAATTTCAGTAAAGAATGTGACCAAAAATTTCAAAGGCTCCCAAAGAATAATTTTTATCCTTAGATGAGTCCTCTCAATAGATATCTTTTGTAATCTCCATATTAGACTGAGCTCCATTTGCATGTGCATACATTTAGTATCCTCTGGCCCCTTCTCCATTCTTCTTCTTCTTTAACTTGCGGTGCTTAACTTTCTTAGAGGGAGGATGGTGGGATACCTGCTTGAGGTACTTGGTCATCATTGACGTAGTAGCCACCAGTCTGCAGAGTATTTGGTCTATGTCATAGACAGACTGGTTTTCTAGATCATTACCAGAGGTATCCAAAGAGGCTTGTTTTTTCAGCTAAAAGAAGAAAAACAAATATATAGATTTTTATTTCTGAGATTCAAATTAAATTTTTTTTCTGAATCTATCAGCTTAAACTCTATTAAAACACCCTACATTAATTATTTCTATAAGAAAAAGGTTACTAGAGAATAAAGAAGTGCAGGAGGAATGCTGTTCAGCATAAGCTTAAATAAGATTACAGTGAACATTATTGCCATTATTGTCATTAAACATTTAATTTTTTTTAGTAGAGCATTCTGGGAGAAATTCTTTGAATATTAGAAAATATTTTCTTTTACTAAACAACCTCAAGGTATAATAAAATCTTAGTCATTTTAAAAAGAAGAAAACTTATGTAAACATATAATTGTTCTGGGGGAGCAGATGTGGCCCAAGCAGTTGGGCATCTACCTCCCACATGGGAGGTCCTGGGTTCGGTTCCTGGTGCCTCCTAAAGCAGATGAGCAAAACAGTGAGATGATACAATGAGATGATGCAACAAGATGTTGCAACGGAGGAGACACAAGGAGACACAATGAGAGACACAACAAGCAGGGAGTGGATGTGGCTCAAGAGTCTGGGCACCTCCCTTCCACATGGGAGGTCCTAGGTTCGGTTCCCGGTGCCTCCTTAAAAAAAAAAAAAGAAGATGAGCAGACACAGAGAGCAGACAGTGAGCACAAAACAATGGGGGGGTGGGGAGAATAAATAAATCTTGAAAGAAAAACATATAATTGTTCTGGATGTCAGTAAGCATTTAAGGTTGTCACAAAATATAGTGTCATATATTGGCAAAGGAGGGAAGTTAGTTTAAGAGTTCCATTTCCCAGAAAGTTATCCTAATAGTGGAAATTATAGTCCATTTTAAAAAAGCATGCCAACTTTTATATACTTAGTTTTCTTAGACAGATCTGGAAGGGATCTAAGAAATAATTTGTTCTAGATTATTTTATAGATGAGGCAGCTGAGAGAGATTAACCTGAGGGTACAGAGATAACTTCATTTCCTATACCTTCTACTCACTGTAGCCCACTGCTTTCTTGATGCGTTTTTATCACTTGGACTAGGTGATTTTAAGGACCTTCTAATTTAACATACATTTCTTGAACACCTAGAATCTGCAGGTTACTGTGCTAGATGTTGGGAATGAATGGGGGAAGGGAAAGGTTACAAAGATGAATAAGACATGGTACCTGTCCTCCAAGAAGCTGATAATCTTATGTTCTAAACTTTTTGAAATCTATGACTATTTGCCTCACTAATTCACCTTTTTTTTATGTTTCTTCCATTTCATCCACAGGTAATGCGCAGATAAAACAGACAGGATTAAAAAGAGAGCTTGTACTAAAATATAAGAGAGATGTAAAAAACCCTGAAATATATCCATGTTAGCTAAATTGCAGCATATTTTGTCCAGAGGATAGGGCAGACAGTGAGATGGAGAAAGCTTAACTTTCAGATAGTACACTTCTTCTGGAAAAATCTCCCATCCAACCTTTGTCCAAGTAGTTCCATCACAAATACAGAAGCCTTCTCCGAAGAAACAGATAAATAACAGAGGAAAAATCAGAGATAGTCCTTGAGTGGACATCTTTCTCAATTAGAAAAAAAAAAACCTATAGCCAAAAAATAGATCCAGACAGAGCAGAAAAATGCCCTGAGTATTAGTTAATATAGTGCTTCAGTCAAGGCAGTTCATATAATCTTGCTAGTCAGCAAAATATACACAGCAAAATATACACTGATGATTAATGTAACATCATCAGTCATACTGATTCAGGGATAAGTTTAGTGACATCATAAAGAACCACACTGGAATGAAAAGATGTCACCTAGCCAATCACCTTGGGTTTCTTAGGGATGCTTTTTGTTGCTTTTTGCCAGAATGGTTTGAGATTATTCAATATTCTGAAAGAATGAAGACTTTACTAATAATTTTCCAGCTAATACAAACTGTAATCATATTAATAGAATTTGATACAGACAATTTACCCATATTCCTCTAATCCTTCTTCTGAAGTATGGCAGTTATGCCATTTCAAACAACCTAGCATTTGCTTCTTCTCTTTTCTCATTCTGGTATTCCCTTCCTTTCAAACAAACATTGAGTGCCTCTGCCCTTTATAACATATGTTCCCTTGGTCATGGTATGGTGCTACCAGAAAGTGGGAGAGGAGTGGGTGAGACGACATGGTATGATAATGTGAGATATAGACCCTGCCTTTAAAGACCTTATAATCTAGAAGCAGAAGCAAAGAATACAATAAAAATAAAAAATTACAAGATAGACTAATATGAGCTTATAATCAAATTACAATCTTGTAACAGTTGATAGAGCAATGAATTCTATCTGGGGTAATTAGGAAGTTTCACAGAAGTAGTGTATTTGAGTTGGGCCTTGAAGAATCAGGAGAATTTTTATAGGTGGCACATGCAGAAAGGAGCACTTCAGCTTGAAAAAATATAAGAAGCAAAGAAGTGCTGTGAACATTCATATAACATATTTACTGAGCACCTACTATGTGCTAAATACTGTTCTTGGACTGAGGATACACAACTGGACAAAAACCAGAAAGAATTTTTTTTATCTTTGTGGAGCATACTTTCTAGTAGGGGGACACAGACAATAATTATATCTATCTAAAATTTTTTGTTTGATCTGTGGAATGCTATGGAGAAAAAGAGTAGTAAGGAGTTAGGAAGTTTCTAGTGAGTAAATATGTATGTGTGTTATAGAGGGCAATCAAGATAGGCTTCTCTAATAAGGTGATGCATGAGCAGAGACCTGAAAGAACTGAAGGAATGATTCGTGTTGATATCTGGGGGCAGAGGAAACAGGAAGTGAATTATGGGTAGATTCTCTGGATGACTCTTGGAGGGTATGGAGCTGGAAAGTTAGTCTGTGGCTATACAGATCTTGGAAGGCCCTGTATTTTATTTGGTAGGAAATAGGGAGTCATTTATACAGAAGTCATTTATGAGAAGATAAAAGACAAACATTTATTGAGTGCTTTACTGTGTGCCAGGAAATGTGCCATGGTATTTGCATGCAATATACTATATTTTGTTTAAGCCTCACAACCACCCTATGAAGACTATCTATCATGCTTCCATTTTATAGGTGAGGAAACTGAGATTAGATTGTTTAAATAACTTAAGGTATGGTGGCATTGAAGAGATGCTTGGAATAAGCTCCCTCCTCTGCCAAAATAAGCATAGATTCTCAATAAAAACAGTGTGCTTGTTATAAGAATGCAGTTTCAAGACAAGACCCTTAATATCCCTCTTCCAACTGATTCCTCTCCTAAGCCCCCTTTTCTATTGAAATTCTAGAACCACCATTGAATCCAGGGTTACTTCTGCTTGTAACATGAATGATGGGGTTTGAAGCTATGAAGAGTTGGAAGCAGGCAGGCCAGTTAGCTGGTCCATGTGCATTAATGCTATTTCAGATATGGGTCTGAAATTTGATTATGGAATGTATTTTATTATGTCTACTTTACAGATAGGCAAATGAAGCTTAGAAATATTAAGTTAGTTGCTAAAGGTAACATAATTGAGCTTTAGAGTGATTTTATCAAGTCTCAAAAATTTCTGTTTGGAGTTTCAGGAGAATGTATGTATCAACTGTGGGAGTCTGAATAATGGCCTCCAAAGATATTCCTAACCCCTGGAACCTGTGAATGTTACTTTATCTAGCAAAAGGGACTTTCAGATGGAGAGATTATCCTGGATAATCTGGGTGGATCCTAAATGTAATTACAAGTATCCTTATAAGAGGGAAACAAAGGGAGATTTGACGTAGAAGAAGAGGTGATGTGATGATAGAAAGTAGATTGGAATGATGTGCCTTGAAGATGGAGGAAGGGACCACAACCAAGGAATAAAGGCGGCCAGGAGAAGCTAAAAAAGGCAAGGAAATGGATTCTTCCCTCAGAACCTCCAGAAAGAATCAGTCCTGCTCATGCCTTGACTTTAGCCCACTGAAGCTGATTTCAGATTTCTAGCATCTAGAACTGTAAGAGAATAAATTTGCATTGTTTTAAGGCATCAAGTTTGTGGTAATTTATTACAGGAACCAGAGGAAATGAATACACCAACCTTTAAATTAATTTTGGGCTATCCTGCAATTTACAATGGTCATTTTTCTCATCTAGGAATATGGTATGCACCTCCATTTATTTGAGTCTTCTATTTTTCTCAGCAAAGTATTTTAATTTTATTAAAACAGTTCTTGCCCATTTTGTGGTAACATTATTATGGGTACTTATAATGAATAAAATTTTTCTAAAGCTTTTTTTTTTTAAAAAAAGGAAAACTATTTTTAAAATTTATTTAGAAGGATCGAGAAGGGTAAAGCAAGTGACAGTTTGTCTATTGGAAATGTATTTTTGGTGTTCTTGTCTCTAGAATAAACATTTTTATAGACTATGGTACCTTTGGGAACAGGTATCATCTTTTATACTGCATTTGTTCTTCAAAAATTTTAGCTCAATTCTAGAAACACAGGGAATGCTCCAAAGTGCTGTTTTACCTGAGTGTTATCTTTGTTGGGATTCAGTGAAAACAACCACAACAAATCTTCTACACACAGTCTTTATAAAGCTCTGGATATATAATAGTACCTTCAGACAGTTGAGCATATGTTTTTTTTTATCTTACCATTGTATTTTTTTTTTTTTTTCTTGTCCTATTTTTTTCAGATGCAAGGCTGGCTCTGAAAAAATATATTGCAAAAGCCAGTGCAGTCATTACAGACTCAGAAAAGGGACCAGGAAAGCTCCTTAAGGAAGACAGGGTATTGTATTATGCTTATTCTTATTCTAAAGTTTTTTGCCTTAAAGCTTTAATTTCTACATTGATACTCTAGAGGTAGGTGGTGGTGTTTCTGGCTCCTGTCCTCCCTCCTGCCCATTCCTCCCCTCACTCCTTTACTTAATAAACTCCTGATAAGGGATAGACTTAGCAAAATTAAGTGAAATAATATTAAAGAGTGGCATGGAGATATACTAATATCATATCTAACAACATGAATGAGTCTTAGAAATGTAATGTCAAATGAGAAAAATAAATCACTGAAAATGACATAGATTTTTATAAAGCTCATAAACAAGCAAAATAAAACAACATATTGTTTAGGGGTGCCTACATATGGGGTAAAACTATTAAAAAAGCAAACCAAAGGGAAGAGCACATATCATGTTATCTCTTGTGGGCAGGTAGGAAGATGGGATAGAGGAGGGGCACAGCAGTTCTAGCAGTGGGTAGTGAGGCCCTCTGATATTTAGTGTATTATTCTGCTTTAAAACTTAGATATACATGGCATATTTTAATATGTATGTGTTTATACATATAAATTACATATTTTGAATGTATTGATATAATGGGGAAAAAAGATACACAGATGTACAGATAGCTGATTGTAAAGCCAGCTTGTCAGGTTTACTATATATTAAGTACACATATGGAATAGTTTATTGCTTTGGATGTACAGAAGCTATGCCCCAGTTGCCTGAAATATGTTTCAGTTTTAAATTATTTCCTGCATTTCTATGCAGGATGCCCTGTGAATTTCCTGTGATTTATAATTTGGATGAAAAAGAATTAGCTATTGCTAAAAATGTAAGACATTACCAAGTCTGAGAACATGACAAGTTATACATTGTACTTGTGGTTTGTAAAGCACTCTACAAAATCTCTTGTGAAACAAGCAAAATATAGGAAAATTATATTAGAATAGACATTTTAGCTATTGACTCTGCAAAAATATTTTTTCTTGGCACAAAAAAATGCCTTGTCAATCTAGTTTCTATAAAAGCCTTAATTTCAATATTCAAATATTTTAATTATTTGAACTAAAAAATATGTGCTCATAGTAATAATTAGAAGAAACTTGAAATGTCTAAAGCAAACTTAGTTTTCTCTTTTCCATTTCTATTCTCATTATGCTGTAGTTCTGACAACACTTTTGTGTTCATTTCTCCATACTTTTCCCTTCACTCATCTAAACGTATGTATACACACATATGGGGATTTTATAAGAGAGGTTTTGTTTTTATAAAAATGGGATCATACTATACATATTATTCTCCAATATCCTTTTTCCCTCTTACAATATTATGGACATCTTTCCAAATCCATTCTTACATATTTCTGCATATTCTAGTATTTACTGTTTATGGTATGGGTATACCATACATTTATTTCCTTTATTATTATTACAAACCGCAGTACAATAAACATTCTTAAGAATTTAATTTTGTTTACTGGTCTGCTTTTTTCTATTAGCTGAAGTCCCAAAAGTAGGATTTCTGAATCATAGAATATGTACATTTTTATCAGGATTGAAAGAAAACACTTACTGGATCAAAATCAATACTTTCTGGCAGTAGGCCCGCAGTCCATCCTCAGACCATGTGCTTTTCTTGTTTTCTTTTTCTTAATAAACTCATTACTCCCTTGCGTATCCTATGGCATGTCCTTAAATTCTTTTATGTGACATAAGCCAAGAACCTAGAAACCCAGAACCAGAGCCATCCAGTAACATTATTTGGTGAGCCAGAGCCAGGAGACAGAGAGGCAAGTGGTGCACCCCGACCCCTGCCAGAGACTGAATCACACCTTATTAGTCATGTGAGGATTTCATCCACTTCCAACCAGGGTGCCAGACCCATCTTCCCTTAACCACAACAGAATAGCTAGAGGGTTTTACACCTTGTCAGGTAGGGCCTACTCCCTCTAACCTGCAAGAAGTAGCTACAGAAGAATGACCATCGCCCTTCAGTACCGTCTTAGGAATAAGAGTGTAAACCCTCTGAAGGGGGAGTTGAAGCAGGTTAATATAGTGGAAGGGGGAAGGCAGCTGGCCAGGCAGACATGGCCAACAGACCACTTGGCTGTGAGACCCCGCCCAGAAACCTCCGGAGAAGAAGTCTGCTGGAAAGGCACTGAGAGATCATGGCCATGAGAACCTCATTTGGAATAAGAGGGAGAGCCCTGCATATCCTCAAAAGGCTTCAACCATTGGCCTCCTGAGAAATGACAGGTGGGGCAACCAATCAGAACAGCAAACAGACTTTAAAAAGCCCTGACCTGGGGTCCTACACGCGCAACTCACTCTGTAGTAGGCCTGCAGTCCATGCCTCAGACTGTGTACTTTACTCGTTTTCTTTTTCTTACTAAACTCTTTACTCCTTTGCTTAAAATAAAAAAAATCAATACTTTCTTTTTAAAATCTACAAGCTAACACCGAATTCACTTTATTCAAGAATATGAACACAATGTACAAAACGTTATGCTTGTATTATAAAAATATATCAATTTTATCTTCTGGACACTGACCAGATGTTTTAAACAAAATCAGGGTAAACGTGCTCTCTACAATGTAATTTAATAACAAAAGTGAAAGTAAATGGACTCAGTATTTTAAAAGGCCTATTGATAATGCTGCATTGGGAATGCTGACACCAAATCACTACCCTTAACAATTCTGCTTTTTGCTTATTGGCCCTACTTCATGCCTGTGTCATGAAAAAGTGCCTCTGTTAACAGAATCCATGTGATTAGTTAAATCTTTATTTAGGTTCTCTTGCCTAACAGTTGTTAACATATATTTCAACAAAGTGTTAATAGCCTCTTGAATTTTGAATAGGAAAATCCTATTTATTTAATTAGCTTTCATTTTAAAATGAGATAGATTACGTTGGGGGAAAAATGACCTCCCAAGATTTACAATCCAACTTATGAATGTGGGAAAGCTACCACCCTTTCATACTCTCAAATATCCTCAAGCTTCCCTAAAAATACATGTCTAATGTTAATATCTTATCTTATCTTTTTTTTTTTTTTTTTGTCATTTCCTTCTTTCTTTCATTCATTGGCACCTTCCCAGGAGTCCTTGGCAGGTGCTCTTGTATACAGTGTACCTTGTGAAGTTAGTGGCAGCTGCAGAACAGTTGCAGGCTGAAGAGTCCAGTGTTTGGCTTTACTGTGAAGATAATACTCCAATGCTCCCAGGAATAATTGGTCCTTGGAGAAGCAGAAAAGATAGCAAAATGGAAAAAAATATATAGTAAAATAAAATCATGAGTTGGGAAAAAGGGACAATAGCTCCTTTATCATTGTTCCAAGAGTTATATGATAAGTACAAAGTGTGCACTAATTTTAAAAGTCAAAATAGAAGTAGACTAAATAGTACCAGTGCAGACAATGCCAATAAAATGCAACCCATCTTTTAAAGAGCGCTGTCACTGGCAGGAAACTGATTCTGGCTGGGTAGAATGACAATAATACTTGGGCAAATTCCAAGGTACAATGTCCACACAGTAAATTAGTGATAACAGATGAATTAGAGCTTAGAAGTTTCTGAACAAACTGCCTATTTTGACTACTAAGGATATGATGATTCTTGACTTTCCAAATGTTTTTTCTAGACTGATTCTCTCTGTGCTTAGGACTGTACCTCTGAAGGCTGAAAGCTGGAGAAATACAAAGATAGAGTAATTTAGAGCCCCACTGTACCTACTAGGTTAATTAACTTCAAAAAAACTGAGAGAGAAATCCTTTCATGTTTTGCCTACATAAACGTTACATTTGTTCACTTACCTGTTTCATAAGAACCTGGGAAAAGGATAAAAGAATAAGAAGAGAAAATAATCACTGTTTCTGTATTTAATTACCTAATTCCTTATAGCTCTCTAAATAAGTTTTTAACTAAGCCCAGTTTGCTGCATGAAATGTTAATCCTATCAAATGGAAGGAGTAACATTTACAGAAATATTTAAACTGGTATTATATATATATATATATTTAAAGATTATTTATTTATTTATTTATACCCTCCTTGCTGCTTGTGCTCACTGTGCCCATTTGCTGCATGTTCTTCTGTGTCTGCTTGTTTCCCTTTGCTGTGTCATCTTGCTGTGCCAGCTCAGGGAAGTCAGCTCACCGGGCAGTCAGCTCACCGTGCTGGGCCAGCTTGCCTTCACCAGGAAGCCCTGGGAATACGAACCTGGGGCCCCCCTATGGTAAATAGGAACGCAACCACTTGAGCCATATCCGCTTCCCTGAACTGGTATAATATTAAAATACACTGTTCACAATTCGTGGAAGGATGAACATATTTTGGAACCTGAACTAAGGCTTCTTACCAATACCATAAAGAGTGACTGTACAGATTGTTTTCACTGGCAAGCAAGGTCACAAGCCAGGTCACTGTGTTGTTCTTGGCAACTTCCATGGCCCTCAAAATATGTAGACTACAGAAAAGCCAACGACTGTAGGGGTCTACAAGTAGTAGCAGTAGAGGCCAGAAGTTCAACATACTTCCACTGTCAACAACTGGAGCCATAATATTAAACAAAAATAAAAACAAGTAAAAACAAGAGAACAAGTACACAAATAAACAGCTAATAAGATGATGCCACTGAGAATCAGACTGGATGAGAGTATTAGCCAAACACTCAGGTAGATAACCATACCTGTTAACAATCACAGGTCCTTGCTCTCAAGGTAAATATATTGAACATTTACAGCAGAATGAATGCCTTATGAAGGCAACTTTTCTCTTATTTAATTCTAATAAAACATACCCATGACTCATACTTCTAAAATAATTAAGCTACAGTTATCTTTTCCTGTGAAACCCATGTGAGTTGGTACCACAGCTAAACTCTATCTAACAGTAGCAGTATCAACAGCCTATGGCAACAAAGAAATTTTAATTTCTAGCTCCCATACAAAGCAACTTCATGAAGCATACAGATATTTACTCTGCTGAAGTTTCAAATGAATAAAAATGGTTATTGAGCTTGTGGGTCATAGCTTCCAAAATATACATAAATTTTAACAAGTTAATAAATAATATTAGGCCCTTGTTTACCAAAAATCATAAAGCAAAGGGTGGGAGGTGGAATGATAAATGTTTAAAAAATGAAAAAAAAATCAAAATGGTACTAGCATTCATGAAAAAGATCAACTTAAAAATTGAAAATTAAACCATAGTCCAAAGAACTCTGTCAGCGAGTCCAAAGGCATGCCAGCTGAAGAAAATGCAATATTCACCTTACAATAGCTTCTTCAGAGCAGAACGGTAATGTCTTGCTGGAGTAATCATTTAGAGGATGAAGAAGAGGCCATCACACTTTGGAAAAGGGCCCTAGGGCGATCATCCCTTGGTGTCCACGAGCTACAGACATTCCACCTCCATAACCTTCCTTGGACTGCATTTGGTTCAGAATGGAGGTAACTGAATTCATTCCACTGAACAGGTCTCCTCATCCTGCAGGAGCTGTGTATACAAAGTTTGCTGGCTCTCGGAGCATACTTTGGTCAATCTGCTGTTGCCTTTTAGGCCGAGGCTGTTCTACAATACAGCAGTTGAAACACAGCCAGAATTCACTCATGCTTAAAGTTCAAGGTATAAATGAGAACAACTGTATTAGGGCTCTCTAGGGAAACAGAACCCACAGGATGTGTGTGTATGTGTGTGTGTGTGTGTGTGTGTGTGTGTGTGATTTTTATAAGAATTATCTCATGAGACTGTGGGGATAGGCAAGTCCAAATTCCATAGGGCAGGCCACAAGCTGGGAACTCCATTGAAGGTTTTCTGTGAATTCTCCGGAAGAAGCTGGCTGGCTGACTGAAGTGGACATGGATATTGTCTCTTCCGACTGCAGAAATCATTACTTCTCCTTTTAAAGTCTTCAACTGATTGGATGAGACTTCTTTCATTTTTAAAGGCAATTGCTCCAGTTGATTGGAGATGTGATCAGCCATAGATGCAATCAGCTTGTTGATTTAAGTCCACAAAATAGCCTCACAGTAACAATCAGGCCAGTGCTTGCTTGATCAAACTACTGGACACCATATCATGGCCAAGTTGACCCATGAACTTAACCATCACACCAACGAAAGTTCCAAATCTTGGGGCAGGAAGCTCTGCAAAGCAGCTTCCTCAATATGTTGAATGTCCAATGATGCCAAATGATAATTTTATTGTATCACTGTGTTTTTGTTCCTATAAGTCAAGAATCTTATGCAGTCAATTTAATAAAGAAAAAGTCAGACTGTTTCATTTCTTTGCTGCTGGTTCTATGGAGAGTTGTTTCTGAACCACCAGGAAGGTGTGGTGTAAAGCCTATTATTGTCTTGTCCCAGGACTTATAACTAGTTGTCATGCCTTATCAACGGAACAACCCGTTCCACTATCTCTGGGCTCAGAACATTCCATATTACGTCTACAGGTGACACTGTAGACTCCTTGTCGGTAGATGTTGTTTCTTGAAGGTCTCTTCTCATTTGGGGTGGAGATCTCACTCAAAAATCCACATACTCATAACTGGCCCTATCCTTGCCTTAGTCTTGGCAGCATGCTGCCCACTCGGCAGCTCTGCTACCCCCATGCCTGCAGCTGTGCAACTCTGGTGCAAGCCATCGAATATGTACATTTTAATACAACACTACATGGTTACCAAGGTTTTGTAATTTGTAGTCCCATCGGTAGTGCACGGGAATACATCTTTCCTCACATTCTAGCACTAGATGTAATTATAATTAAAAATTTATTTCTCAGTCTGATAGATAACAAAGTATTTTCATTTGCATTTCCCTGGCTAGTAGTGAGGTTGAACTAGAAGGCAGGGAAATGCTTACTTTTCTCTTTTTTTCCCTTCCCATCCTTTTCCTTCCTTCTACTCCTCTCCCCTCCCCTCCCCTCCCCTCCCCTCTCCTTTTTCTCTTTCTTTACCATTTTCATTTCTCTTTGGTGAAATTCCTGTTGATATCACTGCCAATTAAAAAAAAAATTATTCATTTGAATGAACTCTTTCACTATTAGGGCCCTTACTCCTTCACCTGTCCTATGTGTTGCAAAATTTCTTGCCTAATACTTGTCTTTTGGCTTTGTTTTTGATGTCTGTTACCATGCATAGATCTGTAAATTTTTATATAATCAAATATAGCTTTGAGGTTTCATATTTTTGCTTTAAATGTCTTTCCAATCTCCAGGTAAATCACCATTTTCATGGATTTTCTTCTAGTGTTCTTATAGTTTTGTGTTTTATATTTAATTTTTAATTTATCTGGATCCTACTTTTTTTTTTTTAAATAATGTAAGGAAACTATTTAACTAAATTTTATTCCAGTTGGTTGTCTGCTTTCTCACTCTTATTTTAAAAAACTAATTCATCCATTTCCCACTCACTTTTATTGCCATGTTTCTGGTATATTTAATTCCTTCGAAGTTAGCTCATGTAAGTTGTAATAAGGGGCATCTCTGCAGTTTTCTTGATTTTAATCAAAATAACCCACAGGCTTTCTTAAGTTAATGTGATATTTGCTATTAGTTCCTGTAACCGTTGGGGAATTTGATGTAATTATGAATTCCAAAAATATAATTGGATCATGCCTGTAATCTAATCTGTTAATCTGGGCATGATTGAATTATGATTAGGGCGTTGACTGGGCCATGTCAGTCAGTAGGGCATTAAGCCCCACCCCCTGGTGGGTGGGGAATTGAATATAAAAGGCAAGGCAAAGAACAGA
>JAQZBX010011265.1:0-43021 GCA_029593785.1 Cabassous unicinctus | reverse complement strand
GAGAGAGAGAGAGAGAAAATAATATGAATAACAGCTTAGATGGTCAATGTTTGTACATTAATTTTGGTATAATGTTTAATTGCCAAGGTCTAAGAATGTAATGAATAGGGCTATTGTCTGGGGAGATGGTAGGTGTAATGATTCCTTCTTTGATACAATGATCTTGGCTTACAGGCCAGAGCCCAAGAGGACCTTGTTTCATGCAATACTTCAGGTTTATTGCCTTGATTGCCAGGGGCAGTTCCATTTCACATGGAGGCAAGAATTTGTTCTTACTGCAGGTGGTGAGTTTAGAGAACCCCTAGGGGTAGCTCTTCAATAAGAATTGCTCCAATTGTCACAATTCCTAAGTGGCTGGGACTTGGTATTTGATATGCAGGAGAAGTAGGCCAGGCTCTCCAGTGCAGGGGCCAATTGCCCCACTGTAGGGTGACACCCTGGGCCTGATAAGCAAGGACCTGTGATCTTATGTGAGTCCCAATGATGTCCTGCCAATGGCTCCAATTCATGGTCTAAAAGTTTGAGCAATTCTTCCAATTAAGTTGACAAGTTAGGACTACCTGTAAAAGCATTTTCCACTGTTTGATCTCAAATGGAGGCCTTCTCAGGTTGGAAGATGAACTCTGGGTCCTTTTTTATTGAATGCTTAAAGAAATGTTATAAATTTATATAATCTCAAACACTTTAAGTAACAACTGGGCTTCATTAATTGTCTGCCAGTGCACCTCTGCTTTGGCAAGTATATGCAATAGGGACAATGTGTCCTTATTTTCTTTTTTATGTCATAAATATTTAGATCAATAGGGGATGGCCTCTTGGTTTTTAGTGATATTAGTCAATTGTTTCATTTTTTTAAATGAGAGTGCTAACTCCAACAGAAATTTAAAAATTCTCACATCAATCAACCTCTTTCTTCCTTTCCCCTTCAACATAAGAGTAAAGATTGGGGGGAGGCAAGACAGCATCAGTTTAGGAGGGCACTTGCTGACTCACTCTCTGATGACAGCCAATTGTGGACAGGGTCCTGCCTGGGGGTCTGTGCTGTGGGTGCATGGAGTGAGTATCTTGGGGACATGTATCTGGAGGCAGCTCAATGGTGTGGATTGCTCAGTAGAGATTCCTGAGTTTTAAACCTGCCTGAGGTGATTAACACAGGTGGCTGAGCCCCTCCCACAGGGAAAAAGGCTGGTTTAAGCCAGGACTCCTGCCAGCTACCCGATGAGAGGGAGCATTCTCTGAGACAGGGAGGGTTCTGATGAAGGGTTGAGAGGGATTTCCTTTCTGTGGATTTGGCTGCTTGGAACCCCTTGCAGCTTGGGGGAACAACATAGCTGGATTTAATCAATACCAGGCAGAGGGGAGTGGCAAATCTGTTGAGGAATTTGATTTACCTAGCTGCCCAGGGATACACCCCAAACCTGGCTGGCAACCTGGAGAGAGGGAGCATTCTCTGAGAGTGGGAGGGTTCTGAAAGTAGGTGGAAAGGGGTTTCCCTTCTGTGGATTTGGCTGCCTGGAGCCCCTCATAGCTTTGGGGAGTAGATAAGCTGGCTTGAAGCAGCACCAGGCTGAAGGGAGAGGTGAATATACTGAGGAAGTCTGATTTACCCAACAGCCCGGGGATACTCAGACTTTGCTCCAGAGGGGGCAGAGTCATCCAATTTTATTGTTCTGCACTGACAAGCATCAGAGCTTCTGCTCCTCTGGGGAGGTCAGGAAGTGGGAAGTGCTTGATTAGGTTCCACGAGCCTAGTTAGGGTCCCCTTGGTACCTTATTTTGGCACAAAAAAAAAAAATCACTTTAAAAAATAAAAAATGAATTTTTCTTTTTAATTTAGTTTAATAGCTAAAATCTGCCTCAAAGCCTGCAGGTAGAACCTTGCAGGGAAATTGATTGATAAACACAAGCTGGCTGACAGGTTCCATAAGGGACCAAGAAGGAACACTGTTCTTCTTTAGCTTTGTTTGTCTGCTTGCTTGTGTGGATTTTTGGTTTTTCATTGTTTATTTGATACCTCTTGCTTTTCATTCTTCTTTCCTCCCCCCCGTTTTTTTTTCCTTCTTTTTTTCTCTTTTTAATTAAGTGCTGCTAGGTCATCTCATCTTTCCTGTGCTTCTTCTTCAGTGATTTCCCATTCTCCGTCTATATTGATTTTATCTCCCAAGCTATCTCTTCCCCTTCCTTCATCTTTCTGCCTTCTCCTTTCTGTTTTAGTTCTTATGTACCACGTTTTTTCATTATCTCAGAACTTAAGGGTATCAATTTCTATTCTATCTATTCTGTTTCCTTCTTTTTAAATTAATATTAACTTTTTCCTTTCAGCCCTTTCTTCACTCTTTCTCTCCCTCTTCATCATTCTAGCCTTCTAAATCATTATATGTATATTCCTCTATTTTGTTTCCCAGTCCATTTAAGGTACTCCACTTTTTTTCCTATTACTCTACTCTGCCTACATGAGGTAAATATTCATTTCACTAAGTCTTATTTGGTCCCTCTTCTAACATTTAACAATACTACTATTATCCTTCTTCCTTTCTCACATCTTTTGATTCCTCTGGCCCTAAACTTTTGCCTTCAAGGGAACATAGAAAGAAGCAAGGAAATAAAATATGAAGAAAAAGTGTCAAAGAGAAAACTTCTACAGCAGAGAGAGAAGCTAATCAACTGAATAACCTATCAAGATAAAATGATGACTAGATGGCAACAAAAAATTACAAACCACACTGAGAAAAAGGAAGACATGGACCAGTCGAATGAACAAACTAAAAACCAGGAAGAGATGCAGAACAGCGAACAAGTAATCAAAGCTTTCCAAACAAATATCATGAGCCAAGTTAATGAAGTGAAGGAAGAGATTAAGGATATAAGAAGACACTGGGAGAACATACTGAAGAAATTGTAAACACACATAAAAAGATAACGGATATGAAGGAGATCAATGGCATAATCCAAGAAATCAAAAAGATGCTGGAGTCACATTACAGCAGACTTGAACAGGCAGAAGAAAGAAATAGTGATGTGGAAGACAATACATCTGAAATCAAACAGAGAGTAAAACAGATAGATGAAAAGATAGAAAAAAACTAGCAGGGACTCTGGGATTTAATCAACAAAACAAAACACACAAACATATGCATTATGGGCATCTGAGAAGGAGAAGAGAACGGAAAGGGAACATAAGGAGTGTTGAAGGAAATAATGGCTGAAAAATTCCCAACCCTAATGAGAGAGATGGATGTGCAGATCCAGGAAGCACAGTGCACTCCAAACAGTATAAATCCCAGCATGCCAACTCCAAGATATATACTTGTCAAAATGCCCAATGCTCAAGACAAAGAGAAAATACTCAAGGCAGCAAGAGAAAAGAGAACCATCACATACAAGGGAAGCAAAATAAGATTAAGTGCTGATTTCTCATTTGAAAGCATGGAGGCAAGAAGACAGTGGTATGACATAGAGTACTAAAAGGAAAAAAAAATCCAGCCATGAATTCTCTACCCAGCAAAACTGGCATTCAAAAATGTTGGAGAGTTCAAAATATTCACAGATAAACAGAAATTGAGAGAGTATGTCAATAAGACCCTGCACTTCAAGAAATACTGAAGGAAGTTCTAAAGCTGAAAGGAAAAAACAAGGGAGAGAGAGTTGGAGGAGAGTTTAAGAATAGCTAAAAAGACTAAAACAGGAACAAAACAACATATGACATACATTAACCCAAAGAAAATATGGATGAAGTAAGAAATTCATTGTGAGTAATAACACTGAATGTTAATGGATTAAATTCACAACTCAAGAGACACCAAATGGCAGAATGGATAAGGAAATATGATCCATCTTTATGCTGTCCACAAGAAACCCACCTTAGACCCAGGTATTCAAGGAGGCTGTAAATGAATGGCTGGAAAACAATTTTACAAGCTAACAATAGACAAAAAAGGGCAGAAGTAGCTATTCTAATATCAGACAAAATAGACTTTAAATGCAAAACTATTGTGAGAGACAAAGATGGACACTATATATTAGTAAAAGTGGTAATCTCTCAAGAAGAGAACAATCATAAACATAATCAGTGTGCCTCAAAATACGTGAGGGAAACTCTGCAAAAACTAAGTGGAAAATAAATGCCTCTTCAATTATAGTGGGGGACTTTAATACACCATTTTCACCATGAGACAGAACATCTAGGCAGAGAATCAATAAAGAAACAAAGGCTCTGAACAATACATCGGAGGACAGGGACTTAATAGACATATACAAAGCACTACACCCAAATACAGCTGGATTTACATTCTTCCCCAGTGCACATGGATCATACTCCAAGTAGAGTACATGCTAGGCCACAGAACAACTCTCAATGAATTCAGATAGACTGAGATTATACAAAGTAATTTCTCTGGCCACAATGGAATGAAATTGGGAATCACTAAAAGGCAGAGAAAAAAGGTTAGACACAAAGATATGGAAGTTAAACAACACACTCTTTGACAAACAGTGGGTCAAGGAGGAAATCTCAAAAGAAATCAGTAACTACCTTGAAACTAATGAAAATGACAACACAACATATCAAAACCTATGGGATGCAGCCAAAGCTGTCCTGAGAGGTAAGTTCATAGCCATAAATACATATATTAAAAAAGAAGAAAGAGCTAAAATTGAAGACTTAACTGCACACTTGTAGGAATTGGAAAAACAACAGCAAACTAAACCTAAAGGAATTTGAAAGAAGGAAATAACAAAGATTAGAGTAGAACTGAATGAAATAAAGAATAAGAAAGCACTAGAAAAAAATAAACAAACCCAAAAGCTGGTTTTTTGAGAAGGTCAATAAAATTGACAAACCCTTAGCCAGACTAACAAAGAAAAATATAGAACAGTTGCAAATACAAAAAATAAGGAATGCACAAGGGGATATCACTACTGACCCAACAGAAATAAAGAGTGTCATACTTTGAAAAATTATATGCTAACAAGAATGATAACTTGGAGGAAATGGACAAGTTTCTAGAAACTCATGAACAGCCTACATTGATGAAAGAAGAAATTGATGAACTAACTGAACAGTCCAATTAAAAGCAAAGAGACAGACTCAGTCATCAAAAACCTCCCAACTAAGAAGAGCCCAGGTCCAGATGGCTTCACAGCTGAATTCTACCAAACATTCCAGAAAGCTCTAACATCAATTCTGCTTAAGCTCTTTCAAAAAATAGAAGTAGAAGGAATATTGCCTAACTCATTCTACAATACCAACATTACCCTAATACCGAAACCAAACAAAAATACCACAGAAAGGAAAATTACAGACCAATTTCTCTAATGAATCTAGATTCTAAAATCCTCAACAAAATACTTGCTAATCGCATTCAACAGCATATCAAAGGATTATACACCATTCCTATTTTAACAAAAGTTTATCTAAAGAAAGGTTGTTGATTTTGACAAAACATTTTTCTTCTCTATTAAGAAGAATAAGAACTATTTCTATTTCATTCTTTGTAGTTGGAAAATTTTCATGTGATTTTCTGAGCCATGTATTCACTGAAATACACCTTATTTGATCTTGATTTAATATATATTTATATTTTGCATGATTTGGTTTGCTAATATTGTGTCTTTATCTTGTATTATATTTATCTTGTATATTTATGTGAATATTGGAATATAATTTTCTTTTTCACAGTGACTTTATGATGTCTATTTTTTGGAATATTCATTCCTCATAGTATTACTGGGTCATCTTCACATATTTTGTGTTTATAGATAGATTTCTCATAAGAGTAATGTTATTTTTTTCCTAAGGGATATGCATTTACCATGTTAGCCAAAAGGGCCTAAAATTTTTATTTTTGGGGAATTTTCTTTATGAAGAATTTAATTATTTATTTAAAAAGGAAGTTTTGACTATCTGTTTTAGTGAATGAGCTTTTGTACAGAGTGACTTCTACAGAATGTTTGCATTTTATTTAGTTGTCTAGTCTTATGGAATACACTTTATGTGAAATCTTCTTTTATTTTTTCTTCTCTGTAGAACCTACTGTCACATAATTGTTTCAATGATAATATTGATAATTTCTGTTGTTTCTATTTTATTGATCATTCTAGAAAGTGGTTTGACAAATTCAATTGTCATTAAACTATGTTTCCTATTTATTAATTTATGCTATATGTTCCATTTCATTTATTTCCACCACTATCTTTATTATTTTCTTTCTTCTCCTCATTTTTGTTCACTCTACTCTCCATTTACTGACTTCTGTAGGTGTAACATTTTGTAATTTATTTTATGCCATTATTTTATTAGTAACATAATACTTGAAATATGTAAAATCCCCTACAACATCCTTTATTTACATCCTGAACAAAATAGTTTAGTGTTTTGTTATCAATTGTTCTCCACACCTTTGCCAGTGATTCTCATTATTTTTTGTTTTCACATTTTATTATATCTATTTTTTGAGTATGAAGTAGTATTTCACAGTAGCATTTCCCTCATGACTACTGATATTCACTCTGTATACATGAGCTTATTAGTAATTTATAAATATTTTTCACAAAATGTGCATTGAAAAATTTTATCTATTTTTAAAAATTATTTTATATCTTTTATTTAGGTTATTTTTGGGAAGTACCCTTTCTTTTGGATAGCAATTATTTATCATAAATGTGACATAAATTCTTTCTCTTGATTTGTAGCATGACCTTCCATTTAGTTAGTTATTTTATTAATTATTTCAATTGTAATGGTTTCTAATTTCAAGGAAAACCTTCTATTTTTGAGATCATTGCAAGAAAAAGTTGAGTCCTCTCACCCATGTACCCAACTGCAGTGGTGGGAGAGGGACATCATAGCTCAAGAGACATCCCATCCAAGAGGGGAGGACCAGGAGGTCCATCACAGACACAGGGCCAGAGGGATTCTGATCTCCTCTCAAGATGACTCTTCTAGGCCCCATGTTCCTTGATGAGCAAATGCAGCTCCTGGGAGACATATCCAGACAAATGCTCTTGTTGCGGTCAACCAGAAATAACCCAAACGGCACTCTTGGGAGCACGGATAAACAAAGTTTTATTACATGCAGTCCCAGAGGAGATTTAAATCTCCAAAAATTCTTTGCCCCGTTTTCTGATTTTCATGCTTATATAGGTACACTAAGCAGGCAAATTCCTGAGGAAGCCAACAGGCAGGGTTAAAAAGGCAAAGAAGCTAGGTTAGCTTATGTTTCTAAAAGCAGAAGGCCATTAGGGAGGAAAAAGAGTCATTATCTGCATAGAGTTGTAAATTCCAATTCAAACTGGCAGCCTGGGGTGCTTGTCTTCCTGACATGGATTCCATGGAGAAAAGGGGAGGAAGGAGGGAAGAGAGGGTCCAGGGACCCAGGGGAGTTAATTTTCTTAAAGATGTGATTTTCTGCTGAGAGTGGGGTTGGGATCCTGATGCTTCCTTTATCATTCCCCCCTTTTGATGCCTTTATAATTCTCTATGGGGCATCACTTACTAGCATGGGGATACTACTATAGTCCCCAAGGGCTGATATTTAACACAAGCATCACTTGGTGTTTTAGGGCATTTAAGTTGGAAGTGATGTATTGTGTTAGGTACCATAGAATGCATCGCCCAAAAGATAAGAAGAAAAAGACTGAGGCTATTACTGGCATAAATGATAAAATCTAGGAGAGGAGATATTGTAAATAATTTCCATTGGCAGATGCCTGGTATACATGGTTTAAACGGTCTTTGGCCTGTCCTTTTACCAGGGTCATTTTGTCTGTAACTATTCCCGAGGAGTTTGCATATAAACAGAATTTTTTCCCCAGGGCCTGACAGATCTTCCCTGAACCTGCAGTGAGGAAGTCTAATCCTAGCCTGTTTTGTAAAACTACTTCCACCAATGAATCTATCTGTTATGCAACCCTTTGAGAGCCCCTGATATTTCTTTGAGGTCATTTGATGTTTCCCGAGCTAGTGTCTGTAAGCCCTCCTGACCAACTGCGAGAGAAGTCCCTGTTACTGTGGCACTCCTGACTACTCCTAGTCCTAAGAGTATCAGAATTGCCTGTATTACTCGTTTGGCTTGGGAGAGCCCTCCAGGCAATTCATCTCCATATACCAAAAATGATGGTACTGGCCAAGCCAGATAGCAGATGCCCTGGACATCCTGGGGTAGGCACCTGTAGGCATTGGTGCCACAGATCCAGAAGGTGAACTTTGCAGTGCATCAGCCAGGCTCATTGAGTGAGCAGGTGGTATCACAGTTGGCCCTTCCAAAAGCAAAGATGGTTGAAGGAGACCTGGTAGCTATGCTTTAACCCTTAGCCAGTTTTCCTGGAGGTTTGTTTATGTGGACTGGGAGGGGTCTGGTTCCTGCTGCAGAGCTCTCATGGGTTAGGGGGGTTACATTCCATGGGAGAGGTACAGGAAAGATGGTTAGACTGGAGGATGTGCATAGCCAGCAGGAGGCAGCTATATCAGATCGAGATTTATTTAGGGGTTGGTGGAAATTTCAAACCTGGTTCAAAATAACATTGTGGGAGTCTGTTTTAACTTTGGTTTTTAGTGTCTGGGAGGCTTAACTGATATTTTTCATCGGGGTTTTTTCTGGGGGTTGAGTTACTGGGATCAGTTGGACCAGTATGAGGTCTCCTGGGTCTGCCCCCAATTTGTTGTATATTCCCATTTGTAGCTTCACTCCTGCCTGGGCTTTTAAAAAGGTGTTTTCTGATCTGGTAGTTATGTTTAATAAGGTGAGTTTTATGGGGTCACAGGTTTTTATGCCACACCCTGCCAGGCTGGGGATTTTCTGTAGGAGATATGGAGAAGTCGGTGGGACTCTCTTCCAAGAGCGGTGGCACCATGCTAACAAGTTCCAAGAGTGGCAGAGTCTTCCTCCTTTTTGGGTGTCTCGACAGAGGTATTTGTCATAACTCCCATAGCTGCAACCCCTATACCCTCTCCTGGGGCTGGTATGGGGGTTTGGGGGTATGGGGCAACCAGGAAGGTATAAGGAGCATAATCTTGGATGGCCCTGCATTCAACAAATATTACAGAGGCTGAAGTTGCCCCTGCTGGGAATGGTACTAAAGTGTTCATCATGGATTTTTTGCCCCAGCTTTGACTAACTTGCAGCTGCTATATATTTTGGGGCCAGATATCAGCTCTTAGGGAGGGGGTGAGGAAGTAAAGGACAAGCAAGTTAAGGCATAGAAGCATCCTACTATACACCAGTAAGCAAATACAATTAGGGCTCTATTCACAACAGTCCAGGCTGCAGAAGCAACAGCAGTGAGTCCAACCCCAAATACCGAGGCAAGCAGGCTGTATAAGCACAGGATCCACCAGGAGCAGGGGTCCATTCAGCCAGTGTTTGACGAGATCGGTGCTTGAGGATCCCGCGTTACTCACATTCTCAAGGGGTAGCTGGGTATGAGTTGGGTTGTCCAGCTGTCCTGCTCTTTATCGAGATGTGCCTTCTTGACCCTGGAATGATGGATCCAAGGGGCAATGCCTGCAAATTTTAGAGTAGTAGGAGTTACAAGGATCACAGTATGTGGACCTGTCCAGGAAGGCTGGAGGGGTTCTTTTTTCCAGTCTTTGACCCAGACTAGGTCCTCTGGCTGGAAGGGGTGCACCAGGTGTCCCAGGAGGATGAGATTCTGGGACAAGACACCTTTATGTATTTCAGCTAGAGTTTTCCCTAGCTGCTGGAGAATGGAATCTTGGCTAGCTTCTCCCAGAATTTTGAGATTTCTTCTGAAGGCCCAGATAATTGGGAGTAGCTGCCCAAATAGAATTTCAAAAGGTGAATAGCCAGTGGGTCCTGGGGTACATCTAACTTGGAGAAGGGTCACAGTGAGTATACCCAGGGGAGACCAATGTCCTGGCAGAATTTGGCTAGGGTGGCTTCGAGGGTTCAATTCATGTGTTCAACTTTTCCTGTGCTCTGGATCCTGTTATCAGTATGGAGTTTCCACTTGATTCCTAAAATTTTTGCTAGCTCTTGGACTATGGCAGCCATGAAGGCTGGGCCATTGTCACTTCCAATTGACAGTAGCAGCCCATGTCATGGAATGTTTTCTCTAAGTTAAGCCTTAGTTACTTCTCTTGCCTTCTCGGTGCAAGTGGGGAAAGCATCGAACCAACCTGAAAAGGTACATATCATTACCAACAGATATTTGTACCTCCGACTTGGTTTCACTTCCATGATGTCTACTGTGATATCTTCAAAGGGGGCTGTTCCCATGTGCTGGACACCTGCTGGAGTATGGGGGCCCGGCAAGGGGTTGTTTTTGGCACAAACTTGACACTGGCTGCTGATGGTGGCACAAAGAGAAGTTAGCCAGGCTATGTAGAAGTATCTCCTGAGCAAGTCTTCTAGTGCAGTTTTTCTTAGGTGGGTGAGTTGGTGGTATCGCTGAATGAGGACATGAGCGGCTCCTTTTGGTACAAAATTCCAGTTATCTGGGAGCAGCCAAGTTCCTTTGGGGGTTTGGCTTCCCCCTTCTCTTTCAGCCCATTCTTGTTCTTCCTGGATATAGTTTAGTTGATCAGCCTCTTGTGCTAAGAGGGACAGTTGTGGTGTTAATTCCAGGACTTGTATTCCATGGATTCCTTCAGCCAATTTGCCAAGGTGTCTTGTCAGTCAATCTGTTTCCTTGAGTGACCATATCCATTCTTTTCTGATGCCACTGGCAGTGCATGATGGCAACTTTGTTTGGTTTCTAGATTGCTTCTAACAGTTGGAGAATTTCTTCTTTGTTTTTTATTTATTTTTCCCCTGCGGTTAGGAGACCTCTTTCTTTTTAATTTGCCCCATGGATATGAACGGTAGCAACTGTGTATTTAGAGTCATTGTAAATGTTTACCGCTTGCCCAACAGCTAGCTGCCAGGCTCAGACCAGTGCCCAGAGCTCTGTCTATTGTGCTGATCAGCCCCGCGGTCGAGACGCTGCTTCCACCACCCGTTCGGTAGGGGTGAATGCATACCCAGCAAGTTTTTCCCCATTTTTAACAAGACTGCTCCCATCTGTAAATAGTGTCTGATCTGGGAAAAGAAGTGGTTTGTCTTGGAGGTCGGGGCAACTGGCATAGACCTCTTCTGTCACTTCAATGCAGTCATGTTCTTTGAGCCCCTTCCTCTTCTGGCAAAAAGGTGGCAGGGTTTAGACTACACACCATTTCTACTGTCACTTTGGGGTTTTCACAGAGTAAACCTTGATAATGTGCAAGCCAGGGATTAGATATCCACCAATGCCCATGTGAGTTCATTAGGGCATTGACTGCATGTGGCACCATGACATGAATGGCCTGAGTGAGAGTTAATTTGTTGGCTTCTTTGACAAGGGTCATGGATGCTACCAAGGCTTTTAGGTGGGGTGGCCACCCTGCAGCCACAGAGTCCAGCTGCTTGGAGAGGTAAGCAATAGTTCTTTGTCAGGGGCTGACTGTTTGTGTGAGAACCCCCAATGCTACTCTGTTCTTTTCATGCATGAACATGTTAAAGTTTTGAGTTACATCTGGGAGCCCCAAGGCAGGGGCTCAACTGAGTTGTCTTTTGATGTTTTCAAAGTTCCCCTGTTGAGCCTCATCCCAAGTAAAAAGGCTCCTTTTTGGACCTGACAAAACTTTGTAAAGGGGCTTGGTCCCCCCCTTTTGAGGTGGTCTTTCTTTTCTGGTGTGGTCAGGTTTTCTTAAGGCTGTTGCTAATAGGGAGGCTTGATGTTTTATTCACTTCTTGGCTTCTCATTTGATGGCTTCTTCTTGATTGATGAATACTTTTTTGGTGACGTCCAGGACTTGAGAGATGTTCATGCCCATGAACCCTTCTAATTTTTGGAGCTTTCTTTTAATGTCCATTGCTGCTTGTGCAACAAAGGCAGCATTTACCATTCTCTGGTTTCCCAGAGTTTTTGGGTCAAAAGGAGTGTAGATTCTGAAGGCCTTGGCAAAGCCAGTCATAGAAATCTCCCAGAAACTCATCAGGCTTTTGAGTAAGTAAAGTTGTCTTTGTCATGTTTGTGGGTTGTTTTGCCCCCTCTCGGACCCTTCAGAGGAATGCTTCCCGGTATTGCTGGAGTGCAGCCAGTCCTTGTTCAGTGTTGAAGTCCCAGTTAGTTTGGGTTTCTGGTGCCACTTTTCATGCCCAATCTTCTGGTTTTAACATGCCAGTAGTGGCCTGCTCTTGCAGCCACTGTTGGGTTTCATCAGAATTCGTCATCTCTCTTCCATATTAAAGAAAGTCAGGAGGAGTTGGCGGCGATTATCCCAAGTAGTACGATGGGTTTGGAAAATGGATTCCATGAGATCAATAAGGGTCTGGGGGTTTTCCAAGTAGGAGGGGGTGTGGTGATTCCAGTTTAAGAGGTCTGTAGTTGTGAAGGGCTGGTAGTATAATACAGGCTTCCAGGTTGGATGGTCACATTTTTGCCAATCTGGGCAAGACCATGTGTTTCATGGAGGGGCATCTGTAATGCAGTTTGTGCCAACTGAAGTCTCTTTCCTAGTGTGGTTGCAGGACATTCCTAAGAGGTGGTCAATGTTCCCAGAGGGGCTGAAGGTGGAAGTGTTGCTGGGAGATCTGCCTGCATTCCTGGGCTAGGAGGAGAGACCAAAGTTGAGGGTGTTTCTGGGAAATCTGCCTGTGCTCCCAGGCCAGGAGGAGAAGCTAAAGTGGCCAGAGTGTTTGACGGTGGGAGTGGGGGTGGATTCTGCTCTGAGGGTCCTTGATGAATGACTGGCTTCCAGAGCCCCTTTCCCTGTGCAAAAATGACCCTGCTCTGTCCCTTTTTTCCAATGCACAATTGAAATCAAGGGGGCAGATTCTGGACTATCTCTAACCAAGAGTCAATGTAGGGAAACTGATTGGCATGGCCAGGGTGTCCTGTGGCATCAAGCCATACTGTGTGGACCCTGGTTATATCCAGGGTCCCTTCCAAGGGCCAGTCAATGTTAATAGTGGGCCACTCTACTTCATAAAATGTTCAGAGGGTGCCAGGGTTCATCCAGATGTCATAATCTCTGGAAAAGACCTTCTTGAAATTCTTGAGTATGCAGTTTAAGATGGTAGGTTTTGACTGTGATGAGCCCATACCCTGCGATGGGGGTGCAAGCCAGACAAAAGAAGGGGTCACCTCTTTCAAGGCCACTCAGATGCCTGCCTGTCCATGTCTATCATGAGAACTTAGCCAAGGCACCCGGGCAGAGTTTGGAGTGAGCTGCTATGCCCTATGATGCAGCTGTGGAAAACAGTTTAGGGCCCACCAAGGCTCTTTAACACAAGCTTTGGAGTCACAGAAAGAATAACAGAGACAATTCTCTGTATTCCTCACTCACACAATCACTCAGAAGTTACACAGTCCATCCCACAGGAATTAACAGTGATAAGTTTACACCCTGAGTTGGTGGCACTAGACAGAAAAAGGAAAGGGGTTGCCTATTCTGAGGCCACTCAGATGCCTGCCTGTCCATGTCTCTCATGAGAACTTAGGGATGTCTTAGCTAAGGCACCCAGGCAGAGTTTGGTTGGGCTGATATGCCATATAATTTAGCCATGGAAAACAGGTTAGAGCCCACTCAGGCTCTGTAGCACAAAGTTCGGAGTCACAGACTGGAATAACAGAGACAAGCCTCTGTCATCCTCATTCACACACACAATCACTCAGATATTATGCAGTCCCTCCTGCAGGGTCAGAGGTGATCAGTCTCCCCTTCCATCCAAACATGGGCATGAGGCCTTGGTATCTGTGGCCTTATCTTATCTTATCAGAGTCATCTGTCACTGTTAAGTCTGCCTCCACCCTGAGTCAAGGGTATAAGGATGCAGCCCATAGGGATTGCCCCCAAAGGAGGTCCTGTTAAAAGGACAGGTGGTGCCTACCTCGTTCACTTGGAGATCACCACTGGCAGCACCCATCAGCCCCAATCCAGAGACACAACTTTCCTTCTAGGTTGGGTTCCCTAGTCAGGGAACCAAATGTTGTAGCAGATGAAACCTAGATGATGAAAAACCCAAGTGTGCACTCAGAGAAGTGGAGGAACAAAGTTTTAATACACAAGGACCCAGAGGAGAGTCAAGTCTCCAAAAAAATCTGAGTGACATGTCTTGGCTTTCATAAGTTTATATAGGGACTTTAAGTGGGCAAATTTATAAGCAAGCAGGCAGGCAGGGGTTACAAAACAAAAGTTTTACTTATCTTCTTAAAGCAAAGGGCTATTAGGGAGGAAAAAAGTCATTATCTGTGTAGAGGTAAATTCCTGTTGAAAGGGGCAGGTGGGGCATGCTTATCTTTCTAAAGATGTGGATTCCAGGGAGAAAGGGAGGAAGGGAGAAAGGGATGAGGGGTGCTTATCTTCCTAAATCTGTGGATTTCTGCTGAGGGGGTTAGGGCTGCAGCACTTCCTTTATCACTACAGCAGTATCCCAACTGCTGTGGAACAGTTGCTGAAAGGTCTATCACTATCAATTTATCCCCACATGGTTTCAGTCCCAGCCACCTCACTCATAAGTCACACCTCCAGGTAAGAGATGCCTGTCTTCTGTGGTTCAGGCTTCTACTGTTGCATCCCTCAGAAGCCTCCCTTGTGTAGCCAATGCTACTCAATGATGAAGTGGCAATGTCAACCAACAATAGTATTTCCCTTTTGGGGGAGCACTCAAAACCACAGGGTCTCACCTCTTGCCATACTAGGATTAGCAGATCCTGAGGAGAAAGTAGAAAAATAGGACAATTAATTTGGGGTGGGAATTCTAGACAACTCCTGGCAGAGGAAAGAGACAGCAGTAAAAACTAGCTTGGATATCAGTCAGAAAGTAATGGAACTTTCCCATTGTTAGATCTCTGAGAGAGCCAGTTAGCAAGCTGAGTGCAGCCAAAAACTTTATTCCTCATTTCCTATGGTCATGAACAACACACTCCAATGTCTATGTGCTTCAAACCAGTTAAGATGGATTTTGAATTTGGGTCCAGCTGGAGATCAGTTGCAACACAATGGGAACCTGAGTCCATAATGCATGAGAAAAGATAGTTTGTTAGTCACAGGTCCAAGGAGAGGTGGGTATCATGAGGTGCTGACAGGAAATGCAATCATCTCAGGTGGTTCATCCAACAGTTTGGAGCACTCAAGCTGAGAAAGTAGACCAGAGTGATTATATTTTTATTGGGACCAAGGGTTGGGTGTTAATAGATTCCCCACGGGAATCAAGGTTTGATTAGTTTACAGCAAGTCCATGTAAAGGCCCTGGGGTTAGAGTGTATTTTTTATGTTTATCTTATCCTTTGGGACTAGCTTGTGCTTTTGCATGTGTGTGGGTGGTATTTGTTGTGGTATCAGATATGGGTTTGAGCTTTGAACAAGTTCATGCCCCACAGCTGGAATAAGGCTTATTAACTAGTTCAGTGGTCAGTGCTGATTTGGATGGTTTAGCTAAAGAAAGATGAATGCTGTGGGGGCAAACACACACAAAATTAAATTATGTAGCCTGAAATCACACTTAGTATATCCTAAAAATAGTGCAAAGAGGAATCAAACCTATATTTGTACACCAATGTTAAAGCCGTGTTATTTGTAATTGCTAAAAGGTGGGAGCAATCTATTTGTCCAAAAACAGATAAATGTATAAAGAAAGTTTGGTATACACACACAATGAAATGTACCTCATTTGTAAGGAGGGATGAAGTTTTGATGCATTCTACAGCATGCCTGAAAATGGTAAATATATTGTTTTGAATAAGCCAAATAGATAGAAAAATATTGTATTATTTCACTTAAATGAAATGCCTTGAAAAAGCAAATTCACAGAAAGAGGAAGCAGATTAGCAGTTACCTGTTTCAGGTGCAGGAAATGGGGAGTTAATGTTTAATGGAGACAGATTTTCTGTTTAAGGTGATGAAAATATTTCAGAAATGTTTGAGTGTAATTGTAGCACAAAATTGTAAATATAATTAATATCACACAATTGAACATATAAAAGTATTTAATGTGGGAAATTTGTGTTGTATATATGTCATCATAATACTTAAAAGTATAAAAGGAATGAATTGTTGATACTTGCTACAGCATGGATGAACCTTGGAAACGCTATCCTAAGTTAATGGATCCAGGCATAAATGAACACATATTTAAGGATTTATTCAATATTAAAGACCAGATTAGGGAAATCTATAGAGATAAAAAGTAGATTGTTGGTTGATTAGGGCTAGATGGAAGGAGGACAAATAGGAGAATGATAATCTAGTGGTTTCTTTGTTTATTTGTGAAGTGATAAGCATATTCCAAGTTTGACTCTTGTGATAGTGGCACATATCTGTGAATCAATTAAAAACCATTAACTATACACTTAAATGTGTTAAGTTTAATGTATATGATTTATAACTCAACAATCTTATTATAAAAAGAATATCAAATGTTACCTGGAGAGAAAGTAAGGGACAGAAATGAGGAATTAAAGAGGTAGGAGAAAAATTTTGTGAGTTCACTATTTTGCAGTAGGGGATGCAAACAAGTATAGGCATGAAAATACTTATTAAATTTTACACTTTAATATATGAAATGATTTTATGTTAGTTGTACATCAATATGGGCTAAATTTTATCCCTGTTTTTCACATTTCATTAACATATTTACCAGTAAATATATAGGCTTTTAATAAATGTTGCACTCTAGTTTAGTTCTGACAAAGAGATGGTCTATTCCAAATGTTTAAAACTCTCTTGTATTTCTGGTCTGTTCTCAGGGTTAATGTCAGCAGCCTGTAGTCCACCTGAGCCATTTTACTGAAGTTTCTGTGAGAATGGCTCTCACTGGGGAGTGAACAGGACTATCTCAGGGACATTGTGACTAGGGCTGACATATCTGTTTCTCATTTTTCAAATTGAAAAAAGGGAAAAGAAAGGTGGGGTTTCTGTTGTATACTGAAGAATCAGCATCCTTTCGGTTCACCTTGAAGGAAACTACCATTGGAACTTCCTTTCCTAGGACATCTTGCTTAAAAACTGATTCCTTTCTCCAAAGATATACTCATGTGTTTTTATTTCTGGGTGCTTATAACTCCCTCCACCAGAGGATTCTTGATGTGCAATTGGCACTCATTTCCCAGTGGAAGTGAGTTAAATCAATGGTGAGGCCAAGGTCTCACATGATATTTCTTCATAACAGGCCTTAATACTATGGGTAGCTCAGATTACACAACATACCATAGCCAAGGGACTATTCTCATGGTGACCTCCTGAAGCATTCCATTTCTAACTGTCATCTGTCTAGCTCTATGTCTACACACAGTTCCCTGTGTTTCTTTATCCCAAAGCCAATACTGTATTCCATGCTCTTTCACCATTAGTAGCATTTATTTGTAATAATGGAAACAACTTCCATGATTAAGAGTCTTTGTATAACCTTCAATATTTTACCCAGATTGTGAGCCAATTTATTCAAGTTTCTGGAGTAATTGGTACAATTCATGACCTCATGTCAAGGCAGAGACAATATATTTATCCTATAGCCTCACTGAGTCTAGAGTGAGTTCCTGGCTTGCTGCATGCACTCTGCCTCTCTGTGTCTCTATCCTTCAATCTTACAACCTTCTCTCCCAGGCTTCAATGAGTGGTGGTTGATTTGGCATAGGTCTCCAGATGTTATCCTTAATTCACAAAGCCTGCCATCAGAAATTGAGACTTCAGGGGCTGGTTTGCCTATCCTCATGGCCTCCAACACTTCTTGCAGTGCTTGTGATATCTGCCCTGTATGTTTCTTATTTGAAATTCAATTCATTAATATTATTGAACACTAGATGGCAATAAGCTGCATTCAAGTCCATTTCATGATATGATAAGATGGATGGGACCTTTAGAAACAATTGGATCTAAACAGGTCAATGAGCAGGTGAGGACATTGAGACTGGAGGTGGTTTTCATGTCAAATTTGCACAGATAAGATATCTCAAGGACAGAAGCTGAAGTTGTTGAGGTTTTCCACATGCATTCATGTTGGTCAGAAATGAGGGCTCACCCAGAAAATAACTTTGGTGGTAATATCAAACAATTCTGAAATCCTACTATGAATTCACATTCAACCTGACTGACTACTGTGTAATAACATCAACAAAATTGTGAAAAAGCAGCTCCAAATGCCCATCCTTCCACAGACACTGAAATACCAGCAGAAACTGTCATAACCAACTTTATCAGGGATTTTATATATTTTATATATAATCCCTTGGGGTAATGACAAAATGACCATATTCTCAAAGCCATCCTTGATCCTTGAAAAAATAGGGCTCCCTGTCCAACTCACTTGACATATTTCTGGGTTCTAAGTAGAGGAACTTGGTCTTGGTAATGGTGCGCCCCAGGGAGAGGAATGTGTTCTATGAGATATCAGGCAACATCTTCCTGCCAAGGATCCCCATAAGACAAGGACCTCCCCTCATCTTCTTTCATTTTACATACAGTGTTACCTCCCAAATGCAAATCACCACTTGGGCAAACAAATGAAACAATGGCACTCATTTACTTAAATTAAGGTTTCACATAGTCTGGATAATACTTTCTAGAATCATGGACCTCATACAGAAGAACAGGAAAGTCTTGGGGTTCTTCCTTTTTCTGATGGTAGCTCTGAGAAGTGAGTGTCTCAGGATTCAGACATGAAGGTAATGGGGATGATGAATCTGAGCACATGACTCACTGTGGTTCTCCTTGTCCTCAGGTGTCCTGTCCCAGGTGCAGGTGCAGGAGTCAGGACCTGGTCTGGTGAAGCCCTCACAGACCCTGTCCCTCACCTGCACTGTCTCTGGAGTCTCTTTAACTAGCATTAGTGTGAACTGGATCCGCCAGTCTCCAGGAAAGGGACTGGAATGGGTTGGTACCATGAATGATGATGGAGAAACATACTATAACCCGACTCTTAAATCCCGACTTGGCATCACCAGAGACACTTCCAAGAACAAGGTTTATTTAAAGCTGAGTAGCCTGAAAGATGAGGACACTGCCACATATTACTGTGCAGCAGACACAGTGAGAGGAAGTCAGGGTGAGCCCAGACACAAACCTCCCCTGCAGGGCACAGGAGGGAGCTGAGATGCAGGCGTTGCTCAGGACCACCAGGGGTCACACAGGGGCAACCCCAGGAGCAGGTGCAGAGAATGGTTGGGGAGGACTTTCCTGGCTTTGACTGGGGTTCCCACTTCTTTTTTTACAAGAATTAATGCCCCAGAGAACTGACATTGAGTCTTCTCAGCAATGCTATCATGTGTTCACATTTCAAACATTTTAAAGATTTCAAAAAATGTTTTTAAATATATGTGTATGGTTCCCCACCCTGCACTTTCTACTAGATATGGCTGAAGGCTTAAACAAAACTTGGTTTCATCTGACTTTATGCAGTTATTTCTGTTAATTTAAGTAAATCCCCTGAGTATGTGCATGAAAAATAGCCCTCTCCCACCATCATGGGAGCCTGTGCCCTCAGATGGAAGGTCAGGATGAGGGAAGCCCTGGCATGGCCTAAGGGGCAGCATCCAAGGGCTTCAGTTTGTTCTCTCCATGCTTCATTGCATCAAGGACCAGGTCCCTGTGATTATATCAAATCACTTATATATTCTGATGCTATTACATGGGATGCCACTCACACACAGAACACAGCTTTTTAATGTATACCTTAGAAGGTGATAAATTTTAAGAAAAATAACAGACTCACATTGTTTGTTCATTTTTCCCTTGTCCAAAGATCATCCCTAAAACCATTTACACTTACAGTCTTTTTATTTTAATTTTTCATGCATGTATTAATCAATCATTTATCTGTATATTCTTTTACAGTAAAATATCAAGTATTTTCCTATAAATAAAATGTCATGCACCAAACTTAAAATTTTCTGTAAAAAAGTCATTGTCAACAGGAAGAAGCAATTTATACACTTAATCTTTTTGGAAAAAATCACAGTTTTCTGTAGGCAGAGCTGGTGTGACATCCTCCCAGGAAGCCCAGTGCCTTTGAGACTTATTCTCAGTCCTCACATTCCAGGACATCCTAGGAAGCTGAGGACATCTCCATCTGCTTCCACCCCAACCAGCACCTCTGATTAAGAAATAGCTCTCTTCTTGGTGTATCTTGTATTTAAGGAATGAAAGTTCCTGTTCCTGGTTGTGAAGGCCCAGGTGCACTTCCTGGGATCCAGCCCAGGAGTGAGGATGTCCTTCCAGAACAATTCATAACCTGTGAGATAACTGCCTCCTTTTCCATTGCATTTGCAGAATTTTAGCTTTCTGGCAAGGGACCAGGATATATGGGCAGGATCGATGGAGTGAGTACATCATCCACAAAACAGCTACTAAGTCTCACGACAGCCTCACGAATGATGCTCCAATGCCAGGTGTATTACAGATGAGGCTCTGAGCTGTGAGGACACAGGAGTGCATACACTCTGCTTGTTAACACCAGGCCCCAGGGTAGGCAGGAGATGCAAACATCCATCCAGGTGTCAAACTCTTGTCAAACTAGGAATATAGTGGATATTTCTAAAAATGGTCAAGAGAATGTACAATAATCCTATGGGGGGATTGTGGGAACATCGATGATGGATTAGACATATAAATCTTAGCTCTCATTAAACGATAATTTTTAAATAGCCAGAAGCTGTAATGGGGTCCTGCTTTGGGGTACAGCAAACCAGGACACTTTGTAACAACTCCCAGAAGAGTGAGGGTCAGAGACACAAAGAAGCCAAAACAAGTAATAGTTATTAAACTTCCCTGCTGCTGGGAAAGGTTCCCCTCCCCCACCCAAGATATTAAGGGGGGATAAAACTCCTGGTGAGTCATATGTAACTGAGAGTAGAGCAGAGGTCTACCTCCACAAGAAGTGCTTTGAGTCATCTAGGAGGGTGCTGGACAGATAGGGAAGCCAGGAATAATTGGGGGTTGGTTACTTTTGTTGCTGGAAGGGTCACACATACCCTGCCTTCAGGGCAGACAGACTAGGTGGAGACCCTAGGCCCCTGCTCCAAACAGGTGTGAGACAGCAGATTCCATACAGGGAAGAGGGAATGGGGAAAGTGGAGAGCTATTTTTTTTTTTGCAGAGAGTTACCCAGCTGGGTCCACCTTGAATATCAGAATGGACCCAAACTCAATAGGGGAGGGGGCTTATCTCAGGTTGGTGGACATGCCTAGCCACCTAAGTAAAGAGAGAAATTATATCAGAGAAGAGGAAGAGACAGAGATCAGCACCTTTCCAGCAGACTACAGGGGATCTAACCTGCCTTAGGGAAAAGGGGTGGATAGCCTTCTGAAAAGCTAATTAACCAGAGGCAGAATAGTTCCGTAGGGGAATTCCTGCCTATCACATATAAAATCCTTGGTTCAATTCCTGGCTATTCCTTGAGAAGAGATCCACTAGGTTATCAGACAACCAGCTGAAACTTTATGAGAGGAAGCATAAAGATATTTTCTTTGTAAAAGTTTTAATTGGATCTCTTTTTTAAAAAGAATAAGATTATTTTCTTTTAACTGCCTTATTTTACTCACAAAAACTAAGTTCAAAATCTGCAGAGGGCCGGCTGCAGTGTGATTGAGGAACACCAGCAGCATGAGAAGATCCTTAGGGGTCTAAGAAAGAAGGCTGTTTTTCCATGCTTAGTATTTTTTTTTCTATCTCCTTTAAAACAAAACAAAACAAATTGTTGCTGTCTTTTTTTCTTGCTTCTTTTGAATCTCCTCCCTTTCTTTCTTTGCTTGTTTACTTTTGATTTTTCTTTCTTTTATTCTTTTGTTTATTGATCTAGTCTTCCTACGCTACTTCTCTTCACTCCTTCATCTTTATACCTTTTGTTTTCCATAGTTCTTCTTTAATTCTACCTCCTTTATTTGGTCTCCAATTTTTCTTGTATGTATTTATTCCTCTCTCCCTTTTTCTCTGAAATAACCTCTTTTTTACTTTTTTCTTTCTCTCTTCTCTGTTTGCTTTTCCTCTCTTCTCACCATTCCAGCATTTTAATTCATTCTATATATTTATTTTTCTATGTTTCATTGTTTCAATTCCACTTTTCTAATCTTATTCCTCTGTGTTTCTTACTCATGTTAATTTTTTAAAATTTCTTATATCTTGTATGTGTGATCTGCCTTTTACTAATACCATTACTATTATTCCTTTTGTCTTCCTACTTCTTTCCTTTTATCTGGTCCCAATTTTTTTTCTCTTGCAAAGGAACATAGGCAGATCTATCTCACAAAAAAAACGGCTGAGTGGGGACAAGAATCTGCCTGAGGGAGCTGCTTTGGGAACACCAGAGCAGGAGGTCTCAGGGCATCGATTTGGGGAGAGGCAAACAAAGAGATAATTTCCCCAAGGTGCTGCTGGCTTAATTCTTGGTTACTGTGTTTCCTTTTCCTTGATTTCCCCTTTTCTGTGTATACTGATTTTGTATACCAGGCTATCTCTTTTCCTTCCTTCATCAATATATCTTCTGCTTTTTGTTGTTGTTCTTACATTCTACCTCTCTTTGTTTAGTCCCCAAACTTTCTGGTTTTTATTTCTACCGAATGTACCCTGTTCTCTTTCTTTTATTAACTTTTTTCTTTTTCTCTGTTCTTTTCTCTTTCCCTCTCTCCTAATGACACTGGCCTTTTAATTCAGTCTATATATTCTTCTCTATTTCGTTTCCCATTTCATTGTTGGTAACCAACTTTTCTATTCCTATTACTCGACACTGTTTACATGAGTTAAATACTCAATTTCCGAGGTCTTAAATGGTTCCTTTTCTAAAAATTATGATATTACTATTATCCTTTTACTTTCCTTATCTCTTTCACTTTCCCTGGCCCCAATTATTTCCTCCAAGGGAATATAAATAACGTTAGTGAGATAGACTAAAAAGAACAAAGTGTCAAAGAGAAAATTTACACATGAAAACAACAGCAATTAAATATAACCATAAAGAGAGAAGCTAATCAACTGAATAATCCCATCAAGATAAAAGGATGACCAGAGAGCAACAAAAAATTACAAACCATACTAAGAAACAGGAAGACATGGCTCAGTGTAATGAACAAACTAAAAACCAGGAAGAGTTGCAAAACATTGAACAACTAATCAAAGTTGTCCAAACAAATGTCATGGACCAACTTAATGAAGTGAAGTAAGAGATTAAGGATATTAAGAAGACACTGGGAGAACATACAGAAGAAATTGTAAACATACATAAAAAGACAACAGATATGATGGTGGTGAATGGCACAATCCAAGAAATCAAAAAGAAAATGGCAGCACATATCAGCAGATTTGAACAGATAGAAGAAAAATTTGTGATGTGGGAGACACTATCTGAAATAAAACAGAGAGTAAAACAGATAGGTAAAACGATGGAAAAAATTCAGCAGGGACTTAGGGATTTGAATGACAACACAAAATGTACAAACACACACATTATAGGCATCCCAGAGGGAGAAGAGTAGGGAAAGCGGAGAGAAGGAGTGTTGGAGGAAATAATGGCTGAAATCTTCCTAACCCTATTGAGGGAGATGGATGTACAAGTCCAGGAAGCACAGCACACCCTAAACAGTATAAATCCCAACAGGCCTACTCCAAGACATATACTCATCAAATTGTACGATGTTCAAGAAAAAGAGAAAATACTGAAAGCAGCAGGAGAAAAGAGAAACATCACATACAAGGGAAGCTCAATAAGATTAAATGCTGATTTCTCATCTGAAACAATGGAGGCAAGAAGGCAGTCACATAACATATTAAAGGTACTAAAAAAAAACTTCCTGCCAAGAATTCTCTACCCAGCAAAAATGACATTCAAAAATGATGGAGAGTTCAAAATATTCACAAATAAACAGAAATTAAGAGAGTATGCCAATAAGAAACTGGCCCTTCAAGAAATACTTAAGGGAGTTCTGCAGGTTGAAAGGAAGAAATAGGAGAGGGAGAGAGAGCTGGAGGAGAGTGTGAGAACAACTAAAACATCAACAAAAAGAAATAAAAATAAAATATGACATACATAAAACCAAAATAAATATGGCTAATATAAGTAATTTGTTGAGAGCAACAACACTGAATGTTAGTGAATTAAGCTCATCAGTCAAGAGACACAGATTAGCAGAATGGATTAGGAAATATGACCCATCTATGTTCACCTTAGACCCAGGGATTCAAGGAGGTTGAAAGTGAATGACTGGAAAACAATCTTACAAGCAAACAATAACCAAAAAGGAGTGGGAGTGGCTATTCTAATATCAGACAAAAAGACTTTAAATGCAAAACTATTGTAAGAGACAAAGACAGACACTATATATTAGTGAAAGGGGTAATCTTCAAAGAAGAAAGAACAATCATAAACATTTACACACCTAACAGGGGCACCTCAATATACATGAGGCAAACACTGGAAAAACTAAGTGGACAAATAGATGTCTCAACAATTATAGTGGGGGACTTTTATACACCATTATCACCATTAGACAGAACATCTCAACAAAGAATCAATAAAAAGCAAAGACTTTGCTTAACACATGAGATGATTGGATGTAAGAGACATATACAGAACACTACAACCAAATACGGCAGGATACACATTCTTCTCAACTACACATGGATCATACTCCAAGATAGACAACATGCTAGGACGCAGAAAAAAACTCAATGAATTCAGAAATATTGAGATTATACAAAGTAATTTCTCAGACCACAATGGAATGAAATTGGAAATCAGTAAGGGCCAGAGAATAAGATTAGGCACAAAGATAGGGAAGTTAAACAGCACACTCTTAGTCAAACAGTGGGTCAAGGAGGAAATCCCAAAAGAAATCAATAACTACATTGAAAGGAATGAAAGTGACAACACAACATATCAAAATCTTTGGGATGCAGCAAAAACTAACTGAGAGGGAAATTCATAGACATAAATGCATATGACAAAAAAAAGTAAGAGCTAAAATTCAAGACATAAATCTACATATGGAGGAAATAAGAAAACAACAGCAAGTTAGCTTTAAAGGAAGTGGAAAGAAGGAAATAACAAAGATTAGAGCAAAACTAAATGAAATAGAAAATGAGAAACACTGGAATAAATAAGCAAAACCAAAAGTTGGCTCTTCAAGAAGATCAATAAAATTGACAAACCCTTAGCCAGACTAACAAAGAAGAAAAGAGAGCAGATGCAAATACACAAAATAAGAAATAAGTAAGGGGATATCACCACTGACCCCACAGAAATAAAGAGTATCTTAAGAGGATACTTTGAAAAATTATGTCCCAACAAGAATGATAATTTAGAGGAAATGGAAAAATTCCTAGGAACTCAGAAGCAGCCTACATAGATGAAAGAAAAAAATGATGAACTCAATAGTCCAATTACAAGTAAAGAGATAGAGACAGTCATCAAAAACCTCCCAACTAAGAAGAACCCAGGAACAGACATCTTCACAGGTGAATTCTACCAAACATTCTGGAAAGAACTAACACCAATCCTGCTTAAGCTCTTCCAAAAAATGTGAAGTAGAAGGAACATTGCCTAACTAATTCTATGATGCTAACATTACCCTAATGAAACTCGTTGCTAAAATCCTCAACAAAATACTTGCCAATCACATTCAACAATATATCAAATGAATTTAACACCATGACCAAGTGGGCTTCATCTCGGGTATGCAAGGATGGTTCAACATAAGAAAGTCAATCAATGTAATACACCACATAAGCAGGTTGGAAGAAAAAAATCAAATGATCATCTCTATAGATGCAGAAAAAGCATTTGAAAAAAGCCAGCAGCCTTTCCTGATAAAAACACAGAAAAAGATATGAATAGAAGGAAACTTTCTGAACATGATAAAGGGTATATATGAAAAGCCCACAATTAACATCATTTTCAATGGTGAAATCCTGAAATCTTTCCCTCTAAGATTGGGAACAAGACTAGGATGCCCACTATCACCACTCCTATTTAACATTTTCTTAGAAATACTTGCTCAAGCACCGAGGCAAGAAAAAGATATACAAAGCATCCAAATTGGAAAGGAAGAAGTAAAAATTTCACTATTTGCAGATGACATGATCCTATACATAGAAAGCTCTGAGAAATCTGCAACAGAGCTTCTAAAACTTATAAAGGAGTCAGTAAGCTCCCAGGCTATAAGATCAATGCTCAAAAATCAGTAGCATTTCTGTACACCATTAAAGAGCAATCTGAGGAGGAAATCAAGAAAATAATGTCATTTACAATAGGAACTAAAAGAATAAAATACCTAGGAATAAATTTAACTAAAGTTGTAAAGGATTTATGTATAGAAAACTACACAACACTGTTAAAGGAAATCAAAGAAGACTTAAATAAATGGAAGAATATTCCCTATTCATGGATAGGAAGACTAAACTTCATCAAGATGTCTATCCTACCCAAACTAATCTACAGATTTAATGCAATCCCAATAAAAATCAACAAAGCATTTTTAATGAATTGGAAAAACTGACTTCAAAATTTATTTGGAATGGTAAGAGGCCCCAAACTGCCAAGGACATATTGAAACAGAAAAATGAGTTTGGAGGAATCACACTACCCGAATTTAAGACATACTACAAAGCTACAGTGAGGAAAACTGCATGGTATTGGCACAAGGATAGACATACTGATGAATGGAACTGAATTGAGAGTTCTGATATAGATCATCACATATACAGTCATCTGATATTTGACAAGGCCACCAAGCTTACTCAGTTGGGAGAGAATATCCTCTTCAACAATTGAAGCTTGGAGAAATGCATATCCATATCCAAAAAGTGAGAGAGGGACACCATCTCACACCTTATACAAAAATCAACTCAAGATGGATCCAAGATCTAAATATATGAGCCAAGATCATAAAGACCTTGGAAGATAATGTTGGGAAACATCTACAGGACCTTGTGATAGGAAATGGTTTCATGAACTTCACACCCAAACATGAGCAGCTAAAGAAAAAATAGATAAATGGGATCTCTTCAAAATTAAAAAAACTTTTGAACCTCAAAGGACATTATCAAGAAAGTAAAAATGCAGCCTACACAATGGGAGAAAATATTTGCCAACCATTTATCTGATAGTAGCCTAGTATCCTGCATATATAAAGAAATTCTACACCTTGAAAATAAAAAGACAACCCATTTAAAAATGGGCTACCAACCTGAAAAGACACTTCTCTGGGGAACAAGTACAAATGGCTGAAAAGCACATGAAAAGATGCTCAACAACACCAGCTATTAGGGAATTGCAAATCAAAAGTACAATGAGATACCATCTTACACCCATTAGAATGGTGGCAATTAAAAAAAAAACAGATATAAGTGTTGGAGTGGATGTGGATGGAATGGGAACCTTAATACACTGCTGTTGGGAATGTAGAATGGTCCAGTCATTCTGAAGGGAAGTTTGGAGGTTCCTCAAAAAACTACCTATAGAACTTCCATATGATCCAGCAATTCCACTGATGTGTGTATACCCAGAAGGTTTGAAAACAAAGACACAAACAGATATATGCACACCAATGTTCATAGTGGCATTATTCACTATTGCCCAAAGTTGGAATCAACCCAGGTGCCCATCAACAGATGAATGGTTAAATAAAATGTGGTACATACATACAATGGAATATAATTCAGGTGTAAGAAAGAATAAAATTCTAAAACAGGGGATTATTTTGAGCACCTTATGTTGAGTGAAGCAAGCCAGGCATTGAAGGGCGAACTGTACATGACCTCACTGATATGAATCAAGGAATTGAGAAGATTCAGATAGCTATTTTCTGGAAGATAGGTTTACATATAATAGAAAGAGAGGAGAAGGATATGAGCCATCACCTATACAGACGTAATGTATGGTAAGGTAAAAGAGTTGTAATTGTGTATTGAAGGGATAGGACAGGAGGATGGTGATATTATTGATTTGGGAGGTGCAGGGTTGACAGGTAGGCAGTTTGGGAAGTGTTGGTTAGAAGGTCCAGGGTACTGGTGAGTGATTGGGAGAGGGACCAGGTGAACACTGGGGACTTGTGGGTATATGGTTGAAAGTACAATGTTGGGAATGCTCTTATGGCAATATGACAAGGAAGGTTACTGGTTTAGCATGTTAGATGGGGAACTTTTGTTACAGGGCACACCTGGAGCTTCTAGGGTATGTATGTGTGATCACTCTGTCATAATGTGCTATATCAGTGGGTGGTGACCCACATAATGAGCATGAAGGAGTTGGAATCCCATCCTCAGGAGGACTGATTTGTTCAGAAATAGACAGTCAGGAGACTTTCCAGAGCAAGCGCTGTTCCTAATAGGGGAGGACAAACCTGTGTGTCAAGACCTCAGTCTTGTTGCATGTAACTATGAACCTTGTTATTCAACGTGTCATGCCAGGGGGTTGCTGTGGGCCCTGGGTGGAGGGGGTGGGAGGAATAGAATAGACTAAGTAGGAATTATGGAGTGGTCAGTGGAAATGTTCTGCGTGATCTTACAGTGATGGGCACAGGACTGGTAAATATTCAAATAACTACAAGTGTATGGTCTAAAATGTAAAACATAGTGTAAACGATTGACCATGTTTAGTAGTTATGATTCACTATTTCCATATCAGTTAAAACAAAGGTATCATCCATATATAAAAGGTATTAATATGGGGGGTAGGAAAGGGAGAAGATGTTGGGTATATGAGAGTCTCCTGTATTCTGTGTGTGACTTTGCTGTGACCTAAACTTCTTTGAAAACAAAATGAAAATAGTAAGACACTGGGGAACGAGTGGTAGAAGGTGCCACAGTACAGACAGGACACCAAATATTGCAATGATGAAAGGCAAAATGTCAAAAAAAATATTAATATTTTTCAGTTTTAAAAATATCCCAATCTTTTAATCTTATTTTATTTTTAGTGTTTTTAAATTTTTATGTATTTTATCTATTATGTTTAAACTTATCATTATTATTTCATTTTCCAATTAATTGTATTTGGCTATTGTAAGGGCCTCATCTTTGAAGAAGCTTTGGATCACAGAAGTGTTACAACTGGGATGGGGGAGGATCGTTGGTGTGGGGTATCAGTGATGGGGGATGCATGAGAGGAAGTTCACCTGAGCACACATATAAGGTTTTTAAAAATATTCACATGTTCAAATGTTCATGGGACATTGTCACAGTGGGTGGAGACTCACACAATAACTGAGAGAATACTGAATTCCCATCCTGGAAGTCTCTGCCACATTCTCTAAGAGAGCAGCATCAGTCCCCCAAGTGTTGGGGCAGTTCCTGTCAAAGGAGCATGATCCACTGATGGGTTGTTGATATTGATGACTAGGCTTATGAACCTTAGCTCTAGAAACTGAAACTTAACCTACTGTCATTGGATGCCTAAGGTTTGCCTCAAGAGTCTCCTTGTTGCTCAAATGTCACCTCTCTCTAAGCCAAATATATAAATGTATTATATTCCCCCCAACATTGGACATGACTTCTTGGTATGAGCCTCCCTGTCACTGAGGGATTGCTACCAAGTACCAACTAGCAAAGCACCTGGAAAAAGATCTTGAATAAAAGGGGGGGAAAGGTAAAGACGAATGAGTTTATATGGCTTAAAGACTTCAAAGTGAGTCGGGAGGTCATCCCAGAGGTAACACTTATTCACATCTCAGTATGATCTCCTAGACTGCCAAAATGGTTCTACCCCAAATATTAGTGGGGTTCCTGATGGCTCTGGAAACACTCAGTTCCTTTAGTCAGGGGTTTATCAGAGGCCAAACCCATGGACAGGTGCAGATAGGGGTTAGGGAGGAGTTTCTTAGCTTTGTCTTAGTTTCCTTTTATTGTTTCACAATTGGTAACTGTCATTCTATCTCTTCCAGGCAGTGCTATGATGTATCTAAGAATCAAGCAAATTACAGATTAAAACAATATTATTACATGCATGTGTACAATGTATTTTGTTTGTGTTTTTCCCTGTTATTGATTCTGGAAATGGCTGACAGTTTTTTTAAAAACTTGCTTTCAACTAACCTTATGAAGTTAAATTTCTAAACTTATGTTAATATCCTGAGTATATTCATGAAAAATAGGCATCCCACATGACCAGGCAGAGCTTGTCTCCTCATGTTGAATGAAGAGGAAGAGGGAAACAATGTCATGCTTCACGGGCAGTGTCCAGGGGCTTCACTTTGTTACCTCCATCTTATGTTACTTCAAGGGCCACAACCCTGTGCTTATTTAAAACCCTGTATAAAAACTGGTGCCATTATATGAGATGTTATCATTATGACACACAGGAAACATCTTCAAGACCTTATAGTAGGTGGTGGTTTCTTGGACCTTACACCCAAAGCATGTGCAACAAAAGAAAAAATAGATAAATGGGACCTCCTCAAAATTAAACACTTTTGTACCTCACAAGACTTTGTTAAAAGGGTAAAAAGGCAGCCAACTCAATGGGAAAAATATTTGGAAATCACATATCTAATAACGGTTTAATATCCAGGATTTATAAAGAGATGTTACAACTCAAAAATAAAAAGGCAACTGACCCAATTAAAAATGGGCAAAAAGACTTGAACTGACATTTTTCCAAAGAAGAAATACAAATGGCAAAAAAATCACATGAAGAAATGCTCAACATCACAAATGATTAGGGAAATGCACATCAAAACAACATCTCTCAGAATGGACACTATTAAAAAGACAGAGAAGTACAAGTGTTGGAGAGGATTTGGAAAGATAAGAACACTTATTCAGTGTTGGTGGGAATGCAGAATGGTATAGCCACTGTGAAGAATTGTTTGGCACTTATAGACCTGCCATGTGACCTGTCAATACCACTACTGGGTATATACCAGAAGAACTGAGAGCAGTGACATGAACAGACATCTGCACACTGATGTTCATAGCAACATTGTTTATGATAGCCAAAAATTGGAAACAACCCAGGTGTCCATCAACAGATGAATGGAGAAACAAACTGTGGTCTATTTACATGCTGGAATATTATGCAGATGTAAGAAGAATTTAAGTCCTGAAGCATTTTACAACATGGATGAACCTGGAGGACATTATGTTGAGTGAAGCAAGCCATACACAAAAGAACAAATATTGTATGATTACATTACTATGAACCAAATATATTGTGTAACATATTGTTGGATTTTTTAAAAAAGTGTATATTTATCAAGTACATTTAATTGAGAAATGTATGTATTTATTCATCTGTGTTTGCTTTTTAGTTTTTAATTGTTTATATTTTCAATTATTAAATACACAAAATAAAGTTAAAAAAATTATGACACACAGACACAGAACACAGGTTTTTAATGTATACATTTTAAAAAGGATAAATTATAAGATAAAAACCAGGCTCACAATATTTTTTATTTTTCACTTATCCAAAGAGTATCCCTGAGTCCATTTACAATTATTTAATCTCTTTTTATGAATGTATTAATCATTTATCTGTGTATTATTTTACCCTAACATTAGCAAATATGTTAATATAAATGAAATGTAAGCTCCACACATAATAGTCTGTGACACAGGAAGGGTCATTAGGAAAAATTAATACACACACTTATTCCTATTTTTAACAACCACAGGCTTCAGCAGGGAGAACTGATGTGGCCTCCTTCTATGGGAAACAGTGCATTTCAGACATGTACTTGGAACTCATGTTACAGGACATCCTGGAAAGCAGAGGACATCTTAATCTGCCTTCATGCAGCAGCTCTGACCAAAATTGTTTTCTCCATGGTGCATCTAGTTTTTATGAATTAAGAGCCCCTGTTCCTTGATGTATGGGCTCAGGTTTACTTCCTGGATGCAGCCCAGGAGTGAAGATGCCCTTCCAGAACACTAGCACTACCTGGGAGATAATTAGCACTTTGTCCATTGTACTTTTGGAATTCCAGCTCCCTCAGGAGAGGCTCAGTTTAAGCTTCTCACACCTTATAAAAATATGTGGACCACACCCACATACGACTTTTTAAATTTTATTTCAGTGTGACAGCCACAGATCTCTCAATGTGAACTGATGTCAGAATGGCCAAATGACCTCCAGTTCCATCTATGATGTGTTGTAGGACTGCTTTATTTCTAACATTCTTCTCTAAATTTGATTTAAGTTTGCCATCTTTCTTCTTTTAAATTTATTTATTTATCCCCCCTCTCAATGCTTGTGCTCACTGTCTGCTTTCTGTGTTCATTTGCTGCATGTTTTTTCCTCTGTGTCTGCTTGTCTCCCTTTGTTGCATCATCTTGTTTGCCAGGTCTCCACAGGCATGGGTGTGGGCTGCCAGCTCTCTGTGGGCATGGGCATGGGTCATCAGATCTTTGCAGTTGGGGGTACAGGCTGTCAGCTTTCTATTGGTGCCGGCTAACTTCCCCTCACCAGGATGCCCCAGGAATGAAACCCAGGGCCTCCCATATGGTAGATAGGAGACCAACCACTTGAGTTACATCTACTTCCCTTGCCATCTCTTTTACTGTTTATTATTCCAGAGAGGTTCCCTCTAGGTATTACCATTTTTTATTACAGGAATCTGGATATTGACTAAATTTTTGTTTTATTCCTTATTTTTATTCTTCTTTTCTTCCATTGGCATTCCTTTTATTTCTATTACTTAGTACTTGTGATTATAGATTTGTGTCCAGCAAAATGAGGAACAAATATTAAGGCATAAATGCAACCAAAGAATACTCTCAAATATACCACTGAATCATGGTCTTCTGTAATTACCAGCATTCCCCTTAGAGATGGTCCACTGTTTATACTTTTACCAAAACCTGGGCTTAGACATAGTGTAAGGTCCCAGCCTACTTGGCAATGACAGTTTCTTTCATCATTTCAAATTCTGCTAAAACTGCTCTTCTCAGGGAAACAGTCATAATTGCAAAAGCTATATGAACCAAAGCACACAGGTATCCTTATATACCATCCCAACATCAGCTATTCCTGTCAAATGGTGTTCATCCAATCCAAAACACCAGACTTCTGAGATGAAAGACTGATGGAATGCAACATGATCCTGCAACCAGTAAGATGTGTGATATTTACAAACTGCAGTCTTCTGCACATAGTGTTTACTGTCACAAATATCTCAAAATTTTATTTTCTGCAGACTCTACTATAAGATCCAAATCAGCTCCTTTAATATTTATATCATAACAAGTGTCATCAGCACTCAGAGCACTTTTACCAAAGTATTCTCTGCAGTGTATTGTGCAGATGATGCAATTACCTCTATACCAGGTCCTCTCCTCAGTGCATGGGGTTCCATCCTGCATATAAATTCCCCAGTGCAGTACTCTGGAAGATCACATATATTTACAATAGTTCCATGGAGTGTCTCAACCAGGGAGTATGTGAAGTTTATCCTGTATTGGAGGAGCTCCAAGACATAAGCAGACAGTACCTAGTACAACATGCATTGCTATAACACTGCTTGAAAGAGCCACAGTCATATTGCTCAAATCCCACCATTAAACCATATTTAATAGGATTTTTATTAGCATTTTATTATCATTTCATTAACAGTTTATTAACATTCAAATATGCACCAGGGCTGATTTGGGACTATATATTTCACATGCACAAATAACAGATATTGGATGCATCTGTCATCAAAGAGTATCTATACATAATACAGATGGTCCTTCTCTGACATGCAAAAGTAGGTGCATTAAAATACAGAGCAAATATTTCCAATCAAGGCATTTTAATCAAAGATAATAATGTCTGTCTAGATGGCCAATCCTCATGGAATACATGTTTTGCATAGACCATACGATTCTCCATGAAAGTTAAATTAATACTATATATCTTTAATCACTATAAGTAAGCATGAGGCTTAAAATTATTTGCACTCTGTCTGTACGAAACTGATAATATAGACTTCCTGTTGTCACAAAACAACTTCCAGTTGTCACAAAGCAACTGCCTACAGGTTTTAGATCCTTCTTATTCTATACAATCAACTCATTAAGGTAGTAGCTTATTTCAAGATCCTGATGCAATTAATCATCTATAGCCAGAGTCAGTATAAACTTGATACAATTTATATTATTGTTGTTTGAATGACACGCTAACTTGGAATTTTCAGGGAGAACTCCCATAAAGCCTGCATGGGAGACAAAGAACTTAGAAGAGAACCTTGGAGCTGCACTGATTTTTGCTGCAGACTGTAAGGAGCTCTTATCCTCTATATGTCCTAGTCTCTATGCAGACCCTATTGTGTTGTTCTCTGCCAATATCTTAGAATTGACATCATCAAACATGCAGGAATACTTGAAGAGCTTGATTTCACATGCAAGGCCATCCAACTTCATAATACTTTTAATATTCTTATAGCATATGTCATCAATGACCATAGAATGAGGAATCTCCTCCAGGTAATCAAGGTAGGAGAAGTATCAAGGGACACATGCATGGTAAAACTGGCTTGCTCCTTGGTCATATTGGGGTATCACTGGCAGATGTCTGGGCCATAGCAATTTCTTGAGCCACATGTGGATGATGTGTCTCTTGACCCCAAGTTTCAAGTGTGGGAGAGCCAGCCTAGTACCTGATCACCTTTAGCATGGTGCATCTATTCCCTTGGAATCACCATCTCTGAGGAGATTTAGCACCATGAGGAATGACCTTGACAAAACTGGAGTGGACTTAGAAGTAACCACGTCCCAAGCATCAAGGATGTCTCCTGAGGGTGCCCTGGAGTTCTGCAAGTCTCATTCCCAAAATAGAAAGCATATCTGTCCAAAAAGAATGGATAAAGGGAATCCTCAGTGAAGCTAAATCTCAACCATCTGTGGCCATGTACCCCATATGGAGATACCAACAGACAACGAAGAGCTGCCTCCAGGATGGGGACATCCTAATCTGGGGTGGAATTAGGTCACAGCTACTGGGTGAGGCTGTGGGTTGGCCTGGAGAGGAATTCACTGGGTTTGGGTAGGATAGGAGAGAGGGTCAGTCCTCTGGGTGCCAAACTAGTAGGAAAAGGTAGAGGGTAGCAGGGGTTTTTGTGTTTATGTATTAAGATCACTTCACTGTTTCACACATAGGGACCAAGGAATAACATGTGCAGAAGAGACAGATGTGTCTAACTCTGGGAGCACTGGGAATAAATTACATATTATCTCTCAATTATGGACCATAATTAAGTTCTCTTATTTATGAGAGAGATTTTGGTGTTGTCAGGTGACTGACCTTATGGCCTAGACACAGGTAAAAGCATGGCATTGTAAGGCAACATTTGATGCACCATCAGCTCCTATAACTTTTCTGCTGGCAGAATTTTCAAGGACTATAATTGTGGTCAGTGTGGACCATACTGGTGTTTCTAAATCTTTCTTCAGTAGTCTTTTATGCAGTGGATCCTCATGCCAGAATTAGGGCCAACCCAGAAGCTTTCCTGGCATTGATTTTAGTTACCACCATTTTAGCATTTTCATAGATAGGTTATTATATGCAGAGAGAGCACAAGAACATATATTCTGTTATGAAATGAAGTAACCAATGGTAACAAGATATGATTCTCATAAGAATGAGATCATAAGAATGGTGACAAAACAATTTTTTCAGAAAGTATTATATAAACATTTTTACATTTTGAATTTTAACTTAGATCAAGATTCTTAACTAGGTGTCCATGGACCCCCAAGGAGTCCATGGAAATATTTCAGGGGGGCTGTGAGTTGAATAAATTTTGAATAATCCTAAAATGTAATTTAAAGACAGGCCAATGTTGAGTTTTATGAAACTGCCTACTGCTGCATACTGAGAAGGGGTCAATGGCTTTCACCCACCTGGCAAAGTGGTCTGAGGCACAAACAAGTTTAAGAACCCCTGACTTAGATGGATTCTGGAGGATAATAAATAGAATTCTGCATAAGTGGGAAAATAGTAATATTTTCTTTGACAATGCAGTTTCTCAGAAGATATGGTGACCTAAACCTATGAGAAGGGAGAGGAGAATAAATTTTATCATGGCAATGCCTGTGAGTTGTAAGATTGACCAGTGTGATGTAGAGGGAGAAGAGCTGCCCCATTTGAGTCCAGTTCCCTGGGTTTACTGATGTGGTAGACTTTGGGACTTTCTCTGTGATGATGGGTAATGAGAAATTTATGGAAATTGAGGCAATGAAAGATTTATTTTTTGAAAATTCTGAGCTTGTGATTCCAGAATATTTAGTTATGTTCTTTGTAGATAATTGTTATTATAGTGTTGAACTAAATGTTTAAATGTTGAACCCAGCAGTTTTAAGTTATTTAGATTTCATTAAAGGATTCAGGTGGAGGTTATACAATGTGGGAAAAAATGATGCACTGCAGATCTACATCTATTTACTTTAGGTAAATTAAGTGCTGGATGAAAGGAAAAACAACTAAAATGGCAGTGAATTAACACAAATAAAATATATGTCTCACTCATGACACAGTCCAGTATGGGACAGCAGGGACTCCCTGCTGAATGCAATTACTTAGGGACCCATGCATATTTTACATTTTGAGTCTCCACTTCTCTAGGAACTTGGAAACACCTTCATTGTACTGATTGGAATAAGGAAGACAGAGAGATGTTTTGTGGGCTTGAGCTGGTAGTGTTGTATAGCATAGCCTAATGATAAAAGGCAAATGGTCCCACTTCTTTGCAAGGTATAATGATAAAAACAGCAAAAGGAAATGAAATACCCTTAAATAGAGTAAAACTGTCTCTGGCTTATGCATAAAAATTTATTATAGAGGCAGAAGATCAATATTAGTGCCTGCTTTATAAGGGGTTCCAGCAACTCCTGTTTCCCATGAAGTCCCAGAAGCTCCTGGGTATTGCTACCATAATTGTCATTTTCATCCCATCCCTATCATTTTCTTCATAATTTAAAACACTTAAAATGCTCCTGTGAAAAACCAGACCTTTTCTCCACTGTATTATATATAACTGAATTATTATTCACAATAACCTATGATGTTTTTTCATTATCCCCACTTTGCAAATGAAGCAACAGAATCACAGAGAGGCAATCAACATGCCCCAAATCACATAGTAATATCTGTAGGAGAGTCTGGCCCCAGAAGCCTGGCTTCCCAACCTTTAAACACCATGTCCCATTGCTCCCTGTCCATGCCTTCCCTCCTGAACTGAGAATCTAAACAGGAACACCTGGTCTGTTCTGTAGCAAGCAGAGAAGTCACAAGCTGAGAGCCAATGCTCTTTGGTTCTGGTTGAGGTTGGACAGGCTTAGCACATCATGGCCTCTGGAAGAGCCCCTTCTCTTCCTGTCTTTATATTAGTGCATCATTGAGTATTTAGAGACAAGGAGAGCTCTTATCACGGTACCTGCTTCACATTACATGTTGGTCCAAAGACCCTTAAGACAAACAAGACAATTAAGGTTGGTGCATAACTGGAATTTATATACATCTCTCAGCTTTGACACATTCCTTATGTCCCCAGGAATTGTACTGTATCTAAGGGAAGGCTTTACAGAATACCTACTTACTTGGTACCCTGGTTAATCCAGTGTTCAGAATATATTATGATAAGATAAATAGTTCACAAGTGTACAATTTAGTGATTGCTGATTACTCCACCTTTGGGGTTGGCACTACTTATGAATTATTTTCACTTAGTTTTGTTTAAATTTTATAATCTGTTTTATTGAAGCATTTTCCTAAACCATACAATTCATCAAAAGTTTACAATCAATGGAATTTAGTATAAACGCAGAATTGTACATTCCTTACTCCAATAAATGTTAGAATATTTTCCTTACTCCAAAAAAGAAAAGAAAACAACAAAAAAATAAAAACAAACTAACCAAAAAATATCCTGCGCCTTAGTCGTTACCTCTCAATCTCTATAAACTTTTCCTGCAATACATAACTTGTAGTCTATTTCCATCTCAGTATTTATTTGTATTTACAATTTTTATAGGTTGAGTAAAACAATATGCAGTACTTTTAGTCTAAATTCTTGCACTTAGCATGCTTCCTTTTTCACCATTAATGGAAGATTTTTAATACATTACCATGCACTACTCTCTATAGTAGGTTTTGGTTGTAGTTTTGCCCAACCATCACCCTGATATTAATCTCCTGTAACATTATTGAATATTTCTTACATTTCAGAGAAAAACCATTTTAAAATATGCACTATTAACTATACTTCTTTTTCACTAGAGGGTTCGCCATGCTGTACACTTACTCTTAATATACATTATCCTTTCATTCCCACTCTAACTTAATGGTGAAAATCTTACCTTTGTATTTTAAAGTGAATTATGAATTGTTGTGAGTTTACTCTGCTTCTTGGAAAAAAGTCCCTTAGCTTCCCCATCCTCTGTGTTCCTTCTAGACATGATCCTCTCTACTCCAAATCCACACCTGCTGCAAAGCGCCTGGTTAAAATATGGTGCATCCATACTAGCAAATATTCTGAAATAAGAGAGTGAACTATAACATTTTGTGAACAGGTGGGGAAAACATTCTCCAAGATATTGCTTTGTTGATGACAAGAATATTTCAGCAGAGTAGATGGAGCATGATAAAAATTGCCAAAATACTAAATGATGAAAGGATAAAAAAAGTGTTGAGATAGTTCATAAATGATGATGATTAGGTAGGTAGGAAGATAGATAGAAAAATAGATAGATGGAATGATGGAGAGAAGATGGATGGATGGATGTTTAGATCATAGTCAGAAAGATAAAGGTGAGTGAGAGGTTATAAATGACTTATTAACAAGCAGCTGACATAGGAAATATTTGCCAATGGGAGGTAGTTGCTGTCATTACTCTCAGTCTCTGTGGTTTCAAGGAGAAGACCTGGTAGAGATGCTCCATGTGGCATGAGAGGAGGAGAGCACCTGCTCCTTAAAGAGGATAGAAAGGAACAGAGGGCTCAACCTTGCAGCACCTTGCATGGCTCATTGGTGATTGTTCCTTTTTGTTTTTATTTTTTATTTTATTTTAATTTGAAGTCCACCTCTAGTAATATTTGTATGTGGAGTTGCCACAGTCAGAGTGGAGCACAGACAGGTGTACACACAAGGGCAAATGTGAAATCCAGGCAGGAGTCTCTTGTTCTCTGGCCTATTCTTAATTCCTAACTATGTGACAGATTTGCCCAGCCTTAAGGAACTCCACCCATTGCCCTCCTAACCTGGTACTCCTGCATTTCTTCCCTTCACAAGGCAGCTTGCTTTCCATCCTCAGATGTGAGCTTATCAGAGAAGCATTCATTATTTATGTGTCTGCCACGTAGTCCTCTATTATTCCCTATAATTCTGTTTCTTCCATCATGAAATTTAACAAATATGTGAACTTGCTTTCTGCCTTCTGTGCTTCCAAGGATGGTAAAGTGAGGGAAGATATGGGCCAAGTTTTCCTTGTTCTCTATCAGTTTCCCAACATAGAGTTAATCTCTTGTCCCATGCTGCTGATCCTTAAACATGTTGAACGTAATTCAGATGGATGTATGGGTGGATGAAAAGATGAAGAGAAAATGGATAGATTGATGTTTAGTTGCATCAAATGATGGATGGAGGGATGGATGATGATGAATTTCAGGACTAAGGCACCTGTTTTCACCTCATATGGGCTTTGTCACAGCTCACCACCTAAGGAACATGGGAGAAAGGGTAGACCATGGGGGCAAGAGGACCCATCCCCAGAATCACTTCTGACCCCCATTGCACTGTGTTGTTGCTGGACCTAATGAGACACTGCTGCCAAGAAGCCATATGTTGATGCTAAAAAGCATTGAGAACAAATCTGACTGCAGAGAGAAATGATGTGGAGTCTGAGGCCAGGAGCCTCCATTTCCTGTTGCAGGAATTGAGGTTTATCTCTGTTTTTATTTTTAAATTCATTTTTTTGAATATATTTATAGTTACGGAAGAGTTGCAAAAATAGTATACATATTTCCTGTTTATCCATATTCCAGTTTACCTTGCTGTTTATATCTTATATTTCCAAGATACAACTGTCAAAATATAATCAGCATTAGGAATAATAATAATGTTAACAATAACAAACTATAGACTTTAAAAAATTAGCATAGTTTCCATTTGTATCCTCTTTCTGTTCCAGTTTCTAATCCATTCACCATGCTGCATTTAGTATGACACCAGGAAGTCTTCAATTTCTGGCCTGTACAGTTTTTCAGTCTTGCTTTGTTTTTCTTTACCTTGGCACTTTTGAAGAGTACAAAACACATATTTTGTAGAATGTCCCTCAACTGAAATTTTCCTGAACTTTTCTCATGATTAGAAAGGGTAACACATTTAAGAGAGTAAGATTACAGTTACAGTGCCCTTCTCATAGTTTCATATCAGTTGGTGAAAATTGTATCTGACAGGGTTCTCCATTATAGGGTTACTTTTTCTCCATTTTCATGTTCTATTCTTTAGAATTATGTCACCTTATCCAGCAAACACGGAAGGGAGACTAAAATACTAATACCTCTTCCCCCCAAATTCCCATCAACATGTTGAACATAAGTTATACTTTCGTTATTTAAACCCTATACAATGTTATGTAACTATTACTTCTTCCATTCAACATTTATTGATGTTTGCATATGGCTTCCATTTTCTGTGTTTGTCACTTATATTTTTGTCTCTCCCTTTCTACAAGGGATCAGCTTCCTTTTCATTGAAAATTATCTTTTTCTATTTCTTTGCTATTGGAGAGATGATAATAAATAACTAAATTTTTTTCCTTAACATGTTTTCAGTTTAAATGCTTTCCTCTGAATGAAATTATTTCTAAAGCATCATTTCATGCATACAGAATTATAGCTTAATACTAATTTTCCATCAGATTTTTGAATCCTCAATCTATTGTTTCTGCCTATCAACATCCAAAATAAGAAATTTTACTGAAGTCCATTAGTTGACCCAATTGAATGTAATCAAGTTTCTACTGATCATCTTAAGATATTCTATTTTGCTTGCTTGTCAACAATATTTTACTGATGAGATTATGGAAGTAAATTTTATACCTCAAAATCAGTATACAACAGCATGTCTGTGCCTTAATATATCCTCTTGATTAAAAAATGAGGAAAAGCTGTGACAGTGCTAGAAAGTACACTCTCTTCTTGGGTCTTCCAATTTCACATATTACCAAAATCAATTTTCTCTCTAGCAGGCACAGAGAAATAAAGGAAAAGATCACATTAAGCACCAGGCCCTGTATACCTTCAGTCTGCTTCTTATCATGTTCCCGTCTTCTAGCTGTAAAGCTTCCCACATCCAAATCTCTTTTCAAGCCATGTAAGGAAGGAGGGAACTTAAACTTGGGCAAGGCAGTTGCTTCTCACCCTAATCCAGGGACTGTGATGATGACTGGACCCTCAATGAGAAAACCATGCAATTGCTGACAGCACCCCAAAGTGAGATTCCCCAGAAGTTCAGAAAGGGGTATGGGCTGTGGTGTTGGTTGTGACTCATTGTTGTCTTCCTTATCCCCAGGTTTCCTTTCTTAGGTATGGTGGCAAGAGTCAGGCCCAGTACTGGTAAAGTGCTAACAGAAACTTTCCTCACCTCTGCTTTCTCTGGTTACTCCATTACCTGTGGTTACTGCTGTAGTTGTATATGTCATCCCCCAGGGGAGGGGTTTCAGTGGATCATGTGTATATGTTATTAGGGGAATGTATGATATAACCTCTCAAAACCCGATGTTACATCTCTAGGGATACATCCAAGAATGAATTTTCCCTGCATCTATGTCTATGACCACCAAGGACAAACCTGTGCAAAGACACACAGTAAGGGGAAGTCATCCAGTGTCCAAACACAAACCTCCCCTGCAGCAGGTGGCTGTACTGTAGAGGGCACTCAGAACCCACCAAGCACAAGCACAATTCATCCAATTCAGGGAGCAAGTGTTTGTTGAAGGACGGAAGAGGAGTTTTTTTTTTTTTATTACTTTTTTAGTGTGACGTTTGTTTCTCTGCTCTATGTGCAAATGGTATCTCCTGGGATTCTCTCCTTTTTGTCTGATGTCCTCTATAGATCTTGTAAGAAAAATAAATGTCCTTAATTCACTCCAAAGACTTGATTATGGAAAGTGGTAAAAACAATGCTTTACAGTGGAGAAAAATGACATTACCTTAGCCAGGTGATCAACATTAATGTTAAGAGTGATAACCCCATTTGTTGTAGGTACCCTGGATATGATGAGATGGGGCTTTACCTCTAGAAAAAGACTTTATATTTTTCACAAAATTAAAAGGCTCATTTTGCCTGTAAGCTATATCAGGGAACAGATATTTCACATATGTTTTTCATATTTTAAAGCTGTTTATGGTAGGAGGGTACACTAATTAATAAATCAATATCAGGTGTAAAATTTTTTCCCAAACTGTGAATAATCCACATTTGTTTTGCAAATATAGCCATTCCGTTTAAGTTTGAAGCAAAAATTATATATTTTGAAGGGTCATAGCATTTTATTGTTTGCCTTCTAATGTTCTAGTCTAGCACTTTATTTTCCCTTTCCCACACTTCCTTTTATGAGTTGAATCTTATGCATCTTACTGATTTTTGCCTCTGGTATCATATAGACAGACACTATTCAATGTCCACTTAGGGTTTTAAGGAAAGTAGAATGAGAAAACTTAAACTATCAATGTCTAATGATGCTTGCATTTACCGTTTTCTATCTACTATAAGAAAATATTTGTTCTTAAATCCAAATTTCCTCCGTTCCAATGTGAATGTCATTAATGCTTTTGTCTTGTTATTTATACTTTAAAGAACATTATGTAAGTACTGCTTGATTCCATCTTTCATTCTATTTGCTAGTGAATGTTTTTCCCTTCATGATTCCCATACCATCTGTAATCATTTCCTCTCTCCTTAAAAATTATCTTTCACTATTTCCTATGAAGGGCAACAACTGATAATTGACTTTTACCATCTATTTTTTCTTCACCTCCACTCTCAATAAGACTTCAGTTGAAATACATTTGCATAAAAAATTGTCAACTAGAAGTGAAATTAATGTAGACATGGGGCCCCTTTCTCTATTTAAACTAAAAAT